>LTAE01002355.1:13886-41350 GCA_001647135.1 Pontederia paniculata | reverse complement strand
CCCCCCCCCCCCCCCCACCAACTTTTTCATTTTTAAGTACATATTAGTATTAGCATTAATCATGACCCCCCTAATTGTTAAAATTTATATAATATATATTAGTTACACTAATTATGCTCTTCTATTGGAGACTTAATATGCATATAATTAAAGAGTAAGCCATCTTTTAACTTCTATATATTAATATTAAGCCAACTTTTAAGACTTAACATATATATTGTTTCGACGATGAGCTCAAAGCATATTAGTCATTATTTAAATATGTAAAATATTTCATCATTATTATTCTCTTAGTTCTTATTTAAAAAATAAATAAATTACTTGTTCTTATATTTTCTCTCTTGTTGTATCTAATCTAGTCTCTTATGCTTAGTATTAAAGAAATAATATTGAATTTAATGATAAGTGATAATCTTTAATTTTGATAAGTGCTAAACTAACACATCAAATACTCTATCATCAAAGTACGATCACAATAGTGAAATTAAAAAGCTATAAATCATGTGATTTAATTCAATACTATGCACATATACTGCCCATATTTTTCTCTTTTTATTTTATTTAATCATAAATATTAAAGAATTTATTATTTATTCAAAATATAAATATTTATTTTGATTTTTTATTGTGTGTTAATTTTGTTAATAAAATTATTATTATCCCCCCATAATATTTAATTCTGGTTTCGTCCATGTGCCCACTCATGAAGCACAAGATTTCTCCAATCTCTCTCTCTCTCTCACACAGAAATGATAGACGGTGAGTTTTTTTTTATTTTCGTAAATTACTATTTTTAAATACTTCATTTTAGTTACTAATTAAGTACTATACGTCTCGAAGAAAAAAAAACAAAATAGTGTTTTTTTAGAAAGGTCACTCGAATGAATAGAAAAGTTTCCAAATCCAATTAGAATTGAGAGGGGATTTGCTGAGGAATCTAAAAATTTGAGGAGATTTTGATTAGCAACGTTAGATTTTGTGTTATTGTGTGTGTTACTGTTTGTCTTGCACTTGTCGGCTGTTTTTATATTTGTGATATTAGTACACAGGAAGCGATATGCACATTGAAGCTAGGTCCACGATGCCTTTTCATTGTTCCCTTTTGAAGGATAAATTCTATTTTGATCTTGAACTATGGGTAATGGATTCAACTAGTTATCCATTATGTTATGATATTAACTATTATTATGAACTATAAACTTTTAAAAAATTGTTTTAAAATCAAAGGAAATTCTAGGAAGACTTATATTATAGATTAAAAAAAAGTAAATAAAATGACATGAAAAGTTTTGGTATCTTTTGATTTACAAAGTGTTGCATCACTAAGAGATAGTTACTTAACCCTAGAGCAAAAAATGATTCCTCTTGCCACCTCCATGGCACTAGCTAACAGTTGATGCCTCGGCATGGATTTGACATCACAACTAATTCTTTGTCCCATTGCTGAAACCACTGAGACCTTTTTATCATGTTCCCTTTGTCTTTACTCTTTAGATTCTTAGAACTTTCATACCCAGTGCCCACATGAAAATTAAACTTTACACCAAAAAGTAAACATATTTAGACATGAAATTAACTTAAGACAAAGGGTGTGCACTTTCTTAACCCATCTTTAGCAATGTGGCACAACACTAAAATGAGTTCCTGATCTCTCTCTCTCTCTCTCTCTGTGAGGACTAACAACATAATAACATGATAATAGAGAGAAAGCAAAAGATAACATTTAGAGGGCCATGAATTCATAACATTAAACATCATTTGGAAGTTGGAAACCAATCTACTAAAAAATACACATGATGCATAAGGAGTTCGGATGGTCATGGAGGACGCCGAATGCTTCATAAACTCGTGAAGTGAGCAACTTACACCAAAGTCTTGATTAATTAAGAAGGATGGACCTTAGAAGTGGCAGCGAAGGCGGCCTTCATGGTGGACACGGCCGAAGCCGTTGCGCCATCCACGTACTTCTTGGCGGCGCCGTTCACTGCCGCGCCGAGGGAGCGGCCCGCCTTCCGCGCGTCGTCGGCGGATCGCTCCAGCGTCGACAGGTCCCGCGTCGCGGAGCGCTCGGCCTCGGCGTGGAACCTGTGGAAGTCATTCATGGCGGCGTCCATGAGGGAGCTGAGGGAGTCCTCGGCGTCCTTCATGGCGGCCGCTGCGTCCCGGGCAGCCTGCTGGTGCCGGACCTCGGCAGAGGCCCAGGACGCGCGGGCTTCCTGCTCGAAGAGCTGCAGGAGATCCTCGATCTTGGAAGGGTCGAGTTCGTCGTTGTCCAGCGCCTGGTTGGCCAAGATGGAGAGCCGGGAGAAGAGAGCTTCCATCTTTTTGCCTCGTTGCTCTCTTTTTGTTGGCTTGCAAAATGCAAAGTTGGAGAAGAGAGAAGTAGGGAATATGTTCCTACTTACTTTTAGAAGAGGATTAGGTATATGCATGTTTGATTTTTAATTAAGTTTAATAGGAGAGAGTTAATATTTTAATTTTGAATATTCTTTTATGTTTTAAATATACTTGTTATCCAATTCAATTTTGTTTACAATTCTTTAATATTTATAATCCATTTTCTGGATTGAGAAAATATTTAAACAAACATGTCAAACTTAGTGACTACCATAAATTCATTCTGTGGTAGTTTATTGATAATATTAATTCAATGCTCTTCTTGTTTCTATAAAATAATCTTAGAAAAATATTTTTTTAGAAAAATATTTTTTTAGAAAAATGATAAAAAAAATAATTTATTTTTATGTGATGTATGTTTTGTAAGTAAGAAAATGTCTTCAAAACACAAAACGAGGTGGCTTTACCAGACCAAAATTGGGACCGAGTCTGGGTCTCATTTTTTGAGACCCGGCCAAAACCGGGTCGGGATTGGGTCAGGGGTGACTCGGTCCCGAACCCGATTTTACTCAGTCCTAATAATAAAGTATTAAAAGGTTTATGTTTGAATAAAAATTAAATGAGGATGATGGGATAAATCAAGGGATATACTTTTTCAAATAGAATATATCGTATTTCTAAGTCTTAATATGCTGTTTATGAAATTAATAAACACAATAATAAAGTTTTTATTGACCGGAATAAAGTTAAAATATCTAAAATATTAGTATGGATTAGTTATCAAGTCAACCTTTTGAAAATGAAAATGTTGACTTGGAAATCGAAAAAGTAAAGAATAACAATTTAATAGAAATTGTAAAGTTGGTAACTATATCCTCTTGAATATAATATCAAAATAAAAAACTTTTGTGTATGTTCTATGAAATATGATATTTTTAATGTATGTTCATATTCTATATTATATTTAGTTTAAAGCGTTTGATAGAATAATATATTAGTGTAAACAAGTTAATATGCAATTAAATATTTAAATCATGATAATAAATTAATTTTAATGAATAATAATGAACTATTACTTACCCATGCTTAATATTTAATAATAGCATTAAAATAAGTGTGATTAAACATTTTGGTTAAATAATCTTAAGTACATTATTACAAATCATTTTTAGTAACGACCTTTTTTCTAATAATGCATACATAATTAATAATATTGATAATAGTAGCTAACTTATAATATATATTTCAATGAATTATTGTATTACTATTTCTGTACATTAATTAACATTGTGAACTTTAATGAAATCTAATCATGATATAGAATAATGTACTGATTCTTATTTTCGAAAGATGAATTTGAACCGAGGCGGTAACTTCAGTTTATAATATTTACTTAATTTAATAATAACTATAATAATTATTAATGATGCATAATTAATATTGATTTTAAAAGTAATAATAAATCGTTATTGGTTATATACATCATTGATGCAAAATTTAATAACCTTTATTATATTAATTTATTAATGCTTTACCATTCTTGTAGATATCCTGAGAGAAGTCTCTGGTGTCCACAACTACTAGCATCCAATAAATTCGGAGTCGAAATGAAAGAGCAGAAATGACATTTCTCTTGTCAAATTTGGCGACTTTGAGACTTGAACTCGGAGCTACTAGCTCTTTCGTCTTTTGATTCGGAAGACACTCCTTGTTAACCAGGTGTGTCTATCAATCTTGAATAATGCTTTACCACTTTCATAAATTATAAAAAAATGTAAATTATTGTTTATAAGAAACGAACAGTTTGTATTACACCAAATAAAAGAAATTGATATTTTATACTTGAGAAATATCTATATTGATTTTCGTGTTTTTTGAAATAATTTTCATGATTTTAATTTTTTGCTAAATATTGTTCCACTATATATTCCATAATTAAACGCGCCTTTATTTTTCTTTTCACATTTATGGCAAGAAGTAAAATATAATAAAATAATCTTATTCATTTTTCATACAAACACAAAGTTTTTTTATTCTTAAATTTCAATGAATAACTAAATTATTTAAATTATTTTTTAAATAACTTGAATAGTTAACCTACAACTAAACACCTCCCAAGAATCTCTTGTTCCGAGAATGAAATTCTCCAACCATTTGGCTATTGGCCATTCGAATTGGGTATAAGACTGAGGATAATTTTAATCCATGAACCATTGGACGATATTCTACGCTAAATAAAATGCTCCATGCTATTGATTAAAAAAAGGGGAAAAACTAATTAGGCTTGATATTTAATAGTAGAAAAAAAATAAAGGGTTACTACTTAAATATACTATATAATTTTTTAATCCCATTTGATACTTAAGTTGTCTAGATCTCCAGTCTACACTATATAAAATAATCATTCTTGATATTCTTCAAATGATGCAAAAGATCTTAATAGGATATATATTTAGGATGTCCAGTTTTATAATTCTATTTGATCCTATATGATGCCAAATAATGGATATATTTATTTAAATAATTATACCATTTGAAATTTGTAAGATTATTAATAATAAAAGTATATATGGCATTCAACGTATATTTCTTATCTCTTAATATTCATATTTTGAATTATTAATCGATCAAATTATGACATACTAAAGTGATTTTAATAATCGTGTAAAGCAAATGTATAAAAATCATTTATTTATTTTCAACATATATTTTAATTAATAGATAGAATCTTATGAGATCCCTTACAATCTTTACAAAATATTATTGACAATCTTATTCTTGCCACCATAATTTTAGCATTAATTCTAAATGCAAAAAAAAAAAAACAAAGAACTAATAAAGTTAGAGAAATTTGCATAAAAAACCTAAAGTTTTATGTTTGATTTAAATATGTCCTAAACTTTAATTTGTTGGATAAAAAGAAACTCATAAACTTTCATTTTTTTAATAAAATATAACCTAAACTTTTTTTATTAAAAAAACACCAAATTTTTTTCTGATATGTAGCCTCATAATATTTTAAGAAATTATTGAGTATGATATATTTAATTAGCGAAATTTATATATAAATATTTTTTTACCTAAAACATCAAAATAATAGAAAAAAAATAATTGTATATCTTTTCAACTTTTTTATAAAATCTAACCTAAACTTTTTTTTATGAAAAAAAACACAAACTTTCTTTTTTTCTGATATCTATCCTCATAATAATTTTAAAGAAATTATTAAGTGTGATATATGTAATTAGCGAAAGTTATATATAAGTATTATTTTTACCTAAAATATCAAAATACTAGAAAAACATTTATATATCTTTTATGCGAGTAATTAATATTTATTATTCTTAAATATATTATATTAATAATTAGTTGTTCAATAAATAATATAGAGTATCCGGAAGAACAATGAAATTAGTAATGAGATTTTCTTAAGAAAACTCAAATATATATATTTTTATATACAAATGATATTGTACATAATGTCTATTTATACATATGAGTTCATCACTCAAACTTAAAAGATTTCTTAAAAAAATATTATGATGATAGATATGAGGAAAATTTGAAAGTTGACATTTTTATTTCATAAAAAAATTAAATTGGCTTTGATAAAAATATGAAAGTTGATGATTTTTCATCTAATAAAAAAAGTTTTAAATTATATTTGCAATAAACATAAAAAGTAGATATTTTCGCTTGTGTGATTTTTCCCAAAAAGTTGCATTGCACAATTTTACAATATCAGTTAAGAATCCATTTTTAATTTTATTTTGTAAGAGACACACATCTCCTTTGAATATAGAAGTATAGAACACTCCAAAAAGTTGGAAATTTGAATTTTCCCTCGTGTACCCGCTCCGATTCGGATCCCTTCTTTTGCATCCAAAATTTGCGCTCCATTCAATTTTGAGATCCCGGAACTGCGCTCTCGGACTCATCATGGCCTCGTCTCATCTCAAATATGGTCCAGTTCCTCCTGCGAACTCGAATGAATCGACGACCATTGTGCCTCTTCCGATCAGATCGGACGGTTAAAATTACATGACACGACACGCGTCACTGGTCACGCGCGTGTCCCAATCCCCTCTGCCGCCTCTCCTCTCTCTCATATCCGCCCACCCTCCTCTCCAATTTAACGCCCCGACGCCCCCAAATCCCCTCGTCGCCGCCGAAGATGATGCGCACGAAGCGCCCCGCGCCGCCGGTCTCCACCGACCACCGCGCCGGAGAAGACGGATCCAACCCCCCGTCGCCGACGACTCCCGAGGACCACTCGGCCGGCGCGGTGGCTGCCCCCAATTCCCTCGCCCCTCCTTCCACAAAAGCCGCCGCCGTCGCCACCTCCGCCAACCCCAAGCGTCCCAAGCCCTCCCCTAGTCCCTCCGATGCGGCAGCAGTCTCCGGCTCTGCCACCTCTCGCCGGAGCAGGCGCAAGCGCAAGCCGCGCGACGACTTCCAGCCGCAAAAGCAGACGGCGCAGCAGAAAAAGGTGTGGGCGGAGCACGACGAGGAAGCGCTCTTGAAGGCTGCCGTGGCTTTCCGATCACGCACCGGCGCGCCGCCCAGGCAGGCTACGATTAATGAGTTTTACGACGTCGTCAAGGGATCCATCAGCCCTTACATCACTCTGGAGCAGGTGGGCTACAAGCTGAAGCGCCTCAAGAGCAAGTGTATTAACCGGTTCCCCGCGGAGCTCGGGCCCAGCGCCACCGCTCACGAACGCCTCGTCAACAAGCTCTCGTCTGAGATCTGGGTGGCAGAAGCCAAGCCCGTCGTCGAGGAGGACGGGGACGTGCAGGTACTCACAGCAGGTCAGGTTGATGCTGCTGCTGCTGAGGAGGGGGAGGACGAAGAGGAAGATGAAGGATGGGAAGAAGACGAAGAAGAAGAGGAAGAGGAAGAGGACGACGGCGGTGCTGGGGAGGAGGAGGAGGAGTACCCGTTCATCAGGGATGCCGCCGAGAAGTATTGGAACGGGTTAGGGGGGCATTATGGTGCGTTCGTAAGCAACGCAATGAAGCAGATCAATCCGGTTAAGGGAAAAGCTCTGGAGGGGAAGCTGAGGAAGCAATGCGAGGAAGAGACGCTGCTGCTCGCGAAGCGGCTTGAACTCTTGAAGGAAATGTCTCAGCTTCTAGTGGTGGCCAGTCGGAGCACCAAGTTGTAGTGGCTTCTTCATTCTCCAGGTAAATTAGGCACATTGCTCGTTCTGCACATTTACCTTTTGTTTGCGCTTTGATTTGACTTATTTGATTTATATGTTGTGCCACATGTTGTATTGCAATTTAACTTGAATAGTTCAATGCAAGTGATCTTTGTGGCTGATTTTGATATCTCTGTCCATGCATTTTTTAAAGTCATCAATTTTCTATTTAGATTATCTAATGTCAGAATCATTGCAGAAATGGCCCCTCATGTTTTCTATTTAGATAAACTTCAGTTGTCTAGAACTCTTCTCTTTTTGAACGAACTCCTGCACATTGTTAACCCATCTTCATGCCTCCATAGCATGAATTGATGATGGGTTCCAATCATAATTTTTAAAGGATATGGTTCTTATTTTGTTACTGTTTGAAAAATTTACATGTTCAAAAAACATTATTGATTAATATGCTCTTGCAGTGACATTAGAATGAATACCTCTCTTTAATATTCATGCTTTGATATTTTTTCTAATGAAATTTGACTTTAAGGATTCACTTATTTTCTGACATTGGTCCATCAGTGGCTATCTGATTATACGTTAGTTAGGTCATTATTCTCAAGCTTTTTATCTCATAATTATCTGCATAATCACTTAAGTAACATCTATATGATTAATATTTAACTGTGTGCTTACGTCACTAGCTTTCTCAGAAAAAAAAGTAATTTTGCTCATGCTACCCAACATCATTATTCCTAAACTTGTGAATGCTGCCACAATCATGTGATGTCCTCCTGTCTCTGATATAATGATCCGACATGCAGAATCTGCTAGCCTTCTCATTCATTAGACCTGACGACTGACCCAAAAGATCAATTTTGGCATTGGAAGTTGTTGGTTAGTTGGGATTGAATGGTTCCACATAGCATTTAGTTCATCTTTAGCCTCTTAACATGGACAGCTCTTTATTGAGACAAAATGACCAGGGTTGTATCCATCTTGCTGTGTTGATGAAAAATCCTGAGAATTCTATCAATGAAATTGTATACATCAGTTCCCCTATCACCCAACAATCACTCACCCACATTTTGTTCTCCATGTGGCACCCCTGCCTGAAGATGACAACATTTGTTTGAGATTGGATCAGGGGTGTACTCAATTGGGCTGAGGGGACAAACACTTTGTAACCCATTGTCTACCACCATTCAAAATCCATGTGTCCAAAAGATTGTATGACACTCGGAAGCAACTGATCATTGCTCCCAAGGTTGTCAAAATCGTAAATCTAAAACGGACGATTCTACCAAAAATTATTTCGCAATATCTTTATATATGAATTTGTGCATTTATAAAAAGATTGAAAAACATCACCCTATTAAACTTCTAAGATACTATATAAGCAAGCTATTAATAACTACATATCATTTATAAGACATAGATACAATTATTAATCTAAAATTTCAGATTCTACGTTAAATTGATAACAATTTGAAACAAACCTATTTTTTCAAAAAAAAGTTTAAGTGCTAGCTAAAGAAAGAGCTCCCCAGTACACAAGCAGGGCATTTCAGGACTGTTGAGAGCACAGACTAACAAAAGCTATATCAAACAAAAAAAATGGAGCCAGCACGTGTAACTCATAAGTAAAAAAAAAACAATATAATTATAATGAAAAACGTGACTGAGGTGTCTCCTTGTTAGCAGAGATCACTCGTGACTACTCGTGAGCAGAAATTTCTTGCAAGCAGCAGACCTGCTTGCAGTCGAGCACCCTCTGTTCACGACCAGACATGCTCGCGAGCAGATCTGCTAGCACGCCTCAGGCAGAGAGAGGAAGGAGAAGAGAGAAGAGAACCGGTAAGGTGACGATGCATCGCAGCGGCGGCAAACAGAAGGAGCAGCAAACAGAAAAAGCAGTGGATGTCGAGCAACAGCTGTGGTGAAAGCAGCCGACAGTGAGCAACAGCAGCGGCAAACAGAAGGTGCAGCGACCTGCAGCAGCGGGAAACAGCAGGACCAACGAACAGCAGCAGCAGCGACAAACAGAAAAAGCAGCAGACGGAGAGCAACAACAGCGGCGAAGAGCAGGAGCAACGACTTGCTGTGCTTGGATTGGGGCTTCAGGCATTCCTAGGGCATCGCATGGAACCCATACAACAAAAAGCATAAAAAGATATCGCCTTGACATGGCTGCATGCTGTGTTTACCGATTTTATGAGCCAACACACTATTCTATCGCTTGCTGGCTCAAAACATGTTTTCATGCGAGTCAACTCATTTTTGCCAGGTGAGATCATAGAATCGTCTGATTCCACGAGTCAACTCGCATGTTGACAACCTTGATTGCTCCCATATAAATTGCTTTATACTAATCTTACTTCTCAACATGGATTAAACTGGTTCAGTCAGTATCATCTCTACATTATGTTTCTCTGTAAACTTTGTCCACTATCATTTCCATTACATATTACTTTTCTGTATTAGTTCTGGCTACTCGTCAACAAATTATCTTAATAGTTCTTAAAGAATGATCTACTAATGGTTTGTTTTTACTTTAAAATGAAGTTAATATGAATTAAAGTTCAATTGTTAAACTAATTTCAGTTTCCTTGCTTTTATATATAAAAATATTTCAGCTATATATTGCAGACCATTCTTCTTCTCAGAGTACATAAGTTCTGTTGGCGAGGACTTTTGGGAGTACCATTAACCATTCTTATATTGCTAAATAATACTGGAATGTCCCACATTCTTAAATAATGATATTATTCTATTGTAGCCAGCCTCATACCTATGAAGGAACATTATGAACCTTGAAGCTCCCTTTGGCTTTAATGATTTCTTTGTTTTAAGATTGATGTTAGTGTAAGTCTACCTATGATTGTATATTCATGTTAGCATTATTCAATATTTATGCTGAAAATGCTTTGAGAACGCATTATTTGTGTTGTATTAAGTATTGCTATGCCATGCTGCATGCTGTGAAACATTCTCGAACACATAATAGATCTTGTAGGTCATTTTTTTGACGAGTCAAGTTAAGATGCCCTTAGGCTGTGTTTGGGATAGAGGGGTTAGATGGGATGAGATGCGGAGTTATAAATTTGGAGAGGCTTAAGAAAATTAGGTATTTTCTTCCTTTTGTATTTTGCCTCTTCACCTGTTTTTCTTTCTATTCATTTTTAATTCTCTTAATTCTCATCTTAATTTATTCTCTCACATATCTCATTTTTTTATTTACATATTTTCTCTTTTTTTTTCTCTCCTCTCTCATATTTAATTTATTTCTTTCATATCAACTTTTGTTCATATTTGTATATTCTCTATCACTATCTTCTCTCCAGTTTTCTCCTGTACTCTTCTCTTTTTCTCTCCTAGGTTAACATTCCTATCTTTCTCTCTCCTAAACTCTCTATATTTCTCTCCTGAACTCTCTTTATTTCTCTCTCATTTCCTCTCATGTCTTTCTCTCTCCTCTGCTCTTCTATCTTTCTCTCTGCTAAATAATCCTCTCTCTCTTTGTACTCCCTCTCTTATTTGTTTTTTATATTTGGTTTCCTTTCCTATTTTCTATCTCATTGTATTCACCCACTTTCTCTCCCCTCTTTCTTTACTATCTCATTTAATTTTAAGTGGATAAATGGATAAAAATATTATGAGAAAGTAAGTAAGAAGAGACTGAGTTAATAGAGAAAATTTGAAGAGGAGAGAGGGAGTATAAATAAGGTTACAAAAAATTGTAATGGAAAAAGAGTATAAAGAAGAAAAATAGAAGAGAGAATGTGAAGAGAGATAAATGAGAGAAAATTAAGAAAAAAACAATAGAATGATAAAAGACAGATGGGGATAGTAAGGAGATATTGGAGACAAAATGTGAGGGAGAAATATAGGAGACATAAATAGAGAAATCAACTGGAGACAAAGATAAAATGTTGGAGAATAAAAAGAGAATGAACGGAGAGAGAAATAAAGTAATAAAAAGAAATAAATAAACAAGAGAAAAATGAGAGAGAAAGATGGGAAATTGAAGAAAAAAATATAGAAACATAGAAAATAAGAAACTAGAGAAATACAGAATAATAACTGGATGAGAGGAGAGTTAAACTAAATAATAAAAATATAGGAGAAACTTTTGTAAAAAAATTATATCAAATTAAATAAAAAATATATAACACAATGACTATATCATCTTATAAATAATACAATTATATTAGAGGGTGAAAATATCTTTTAGTCTAATTATCCTTCTCCATCCATTTTGTTCACATTCTTATCCAAACAAAATGTGGTTTAGTCCAACCCATATCATACCATCATTTCCTATCTAAATATGATTTAAATAATAACAAATCACATTCTACACCACCTCCCACTCTCCCACCCCACTCATTTATTACTTGGTTGTCAAACGCACCCTTAGGTTGCTCAATTAGCAGTCAGGACTTATCATTTCTTTGCAATCTGCTGTAGCTTTATTATTTGTTTTTTTTTTCTGTTTGTTAATTTAGGCTAGTGTTCCTAGCATGATACTATATTATCTCTGATAAACACAAATTTGTCTCCTTTATCTGATATCCTGCAACAAAGGAAGCTGCATGTTTTAGCTTTGCATCCTTTACTAATCGTGTCCCTAATAGAAATAATATTGGAAATTCTGGATTTATCAAGTCACTTCTCTCAAGGACCTATGCAAGCACTTTGTGACAATCAGTAATATTCTTTTTAATTTCTAGTTCTTGTGATTGTGCAGGTTAAAGTTTCACTTTTGATGTACTTCCACCAATCTTTGTCGTTACAAAGAAACTTCGGAAGGATGTTCCTTGCTTAGACAAGCTTAGATTTTGTGATATTTTGTGGATCCTCTCTAACAAGGTAAGTGTATCCTTTTGGTGACTGGTATACTAGGATTAGGTATTTTCTTTCAAGTTACTTTGATGGATGTATATTCATGATCTGCTAAGGTGCATTATACTGTTATTTATAATCTTTTGTTCCATCATGTACTCGTTTCTAATTTGTAATTTGCTTAACCAAGAGTATTGCTGTGATCTACAGTTGATGACGTGCTTGTCTTTCTGACATCATTTTGTTCTCACTTACCTTAGTAGCATATGGCACTGCTCAGTATGCTGTTGCACTTTATTTAGGACATGTTTTTGTCCCAAATAAAAAAAAAACCCGCTTTGAACTCAGACAATTTCATGTTACGTTTCTTTGTTTATGCCATACATTTGAACATTATCATTTTCTTCACTGACTTTAGCACATCTATGAATGCCATATCTTAACTCAGTTTATTTATGTCATTTTAAGTAACCGGATTGATATGACTAATATAATAATAAGTAAACATTTTATTGTGAGAGATTATGCTCTTTCAAATAGGATTACTTATTGCTATTAGTAGTCATCGATAGTGGGATGGTTCACTAAAAAATAATAAAGCTAGAAATATTCCTTTTAGCAGGGGTTTTAGAAATATTTTTGAAGCATATACAATACATAATATTTGGTCATTGTATGACCCAACCGTTACGAGACACGAGTGCTATATATGCGTCATTACTCATATGCACGTTGATATAGGCCAGTATTTTCAATTTGTACATGTATTTTATACATTAAAAAAATTGTCAGTATATTAATCTTTTATATATTGATAAATATATTTTCACGTCTATAATTAAATTTTAAAAAGTTTACTTAGCTCCTTACTATCTTTTTTTAGGTCATTTTCACTAATTAAACAAAAATCTCGTTATCTGTTGGCAACAAATCACTTATTCGCTAATTATTCTCTGCATGATTCCGGAGTGGCTGTGGCGTATGCATAATTAAGCCAACATTGATCCATTTCAATTATTGGGGCATCTTTTTCTTTTCATGGACTTTAATTAAATCGGCCGATCGAAGGCGATGATAATTTCAAGTTTGCTTTCATTTGCTAAGTTGAACGTCTACTGGATTCCAATTCCAGTGTGTAGATATCCGACATTAACAAATTGATACGGAAAAGGAAGCATATATGTATATAAATCAGGCTTTCAGCTTGTTGGAATTTGGGCGTGTGCCACTGAAACATTTAGAATAACAAAAGAGAAGGCAAGAAAAAGAAGGTTACGATGAACTCGTTTGCAAAAGGACTTGCTTTAACCAACCCTTTTAGCTCCACATCCACCAGTAGATCCAACTCGAGTTAGACTCGGAACCAGAAATCAAACTGAAAGGGCGATCAAAGCTATGTCAAAAGTTATCTTCTCAATAAGAAAACAGAGGAGTTTGCAGTCAAGATATTTGTAAAACTTTTTGACATTTTATTTTCTATTTGTAAACGATCATCTAAAAGAGAAAAAGAAGAAAAAAATAATTATATATTTTACTGAGGTAGGTAACATCACCTAATTTTTTAACAGTTGGATGTTAATTTTATAATGGATATTAAAATTTCCCTCTTAATTTTTTTTTCATTCATCATAAATTTAATAAAAAGTTAAGTAATATAATGTTATCTAGAAAGCACGTTCATGGAATAAAAGAATATTCCAACCAAATCATAAAATTATAAGACTTAATGGACACAACAACAAATTCATTTGGTAATATATATAACATAAAACAACATAATATTATCTTTTCGATGGTTTCAGCCATTTTATTTATGGACATCAGTAAGGATCAATAACCAATAACTAATGGAAGAAAGATGAAAAAAAAACTGGTGTAAAATCACTTGACATGGAAAGTGAGGTTATCTTTGTTCAAGGTGAGATATCTTTAGAGTTTGATTAGGAAGTATTTCCATTCGGAACTTGACAAATTAGCCAATAGATAATTGATTCCATGAGAAGAAAAACAATAGGAAAATGCATAATTGGACGTATCAATCATGTAAAGTTGCTACGGTAACTTTTTGTAGAAAATTTTGGAACAAACGCATCTCAGTTTCACTAAAAAATATTGACAGGAACATCTTTACTTGCCTAGTAGTACTCTCGTGTCATCCTTTTGCTCTATGAGCGAACGGAAAGCCTTACCACACAATTCCCCTGTTCAGTTCACCAAAACCAGCAGCTTCTCGTTGCCACCTTGTGATGGTGGATTGCATGAGTAGTGTTAAAAGCGTTCGTACTCTGTGGTCATTTTCTTCTTCTACTACTGCTTCCTGATCTCTCTCTCTCTCTCTCTCTCTCTCTCTCTCTCTCTCTCTCTCTCATCACAGTTGCAGTCCTAAGATGATCGCACCACCACCTGACGATGCATCAGCAACCACTAAAAAGATGGCGAACCACAAACTCTCGTCCTCCTGCCACCAACGAGAGCTAAAATAACACAATAGTTATAGAACGAGCACTTTGAGCATTTCTCTTGTGTTCCTCCAAAGGTTTGATGCATAGGACTGCCACTATGGCGTTCACTGGGTCCCTGCGGCTTTTGTTTCCTTGTCTCTCTATATATACATGATCCACTTCATGCGTCTCCCTCATCACATCAAGCTTAAGCTGCTGAGAACACAAAGTGGTAGTACTTGACTCTCTCAGCATGGCCTTCCTCGAGTTGATGGCAAAGATGAAGGCCTACTTGCTGATGGTGTTCCTGCAGTTCGGGTACGCCGGCATGTTCGTCATCTCGGTTGCTTCCCTCAAGAGCGGCATGAACCATTACGTCCTGGTCGTGTACCGGAACGCCACCGCAGTCATTGTGATCCTGCCCTTCGCACTCCATTTCGAAAAGTATGTGTATTATGTTGCATATATTCTGCTGCACACAACTCTTTCAGCTACGAAATCCTTCATTTGATTAATTACTGTGTAACTGCTACAGGAAGGTGAGGCCGAGGATGACATGGATTGTGTTCTTCAAGATAGCTGCATTGGCACTACTTGAGTACGTTCTGATACTTTAAATTCTACTTGCAATTCCAATTTATTCTGAACTTTTAATAGTTCTACAAACTAAAACATGTTCAATTAATTGCAGGCCTGTCCTTGATCAAAACTTATACTACATGGGAGCGAAACTGACCTCGGCCAGCTTCGCATCTGCATTATACAACATACTCCCTGCAATTACCTTCGTGATGGCCATCGTCCTGAGGTAATGGATTCTCAGCACCTTCCGAGCTGTTTAATCCATTATAGTACACGTAGTTGCATCATGCTGTCATGCTTCGTTCATGGCCAGGATGGAGAAAGTGAAGATGAAGAGCCGACGCAGCCAAGCAAAGGTCATTGGCACTATTGTGACCGTGGCCGGAGCATTGCTCATGATACTCTACAAAGGTCCGGTGGTGGACTTCGTGTGGTCCAAAGGAAGGAGCCACCACAGCGCGGCCGCCGACCAGAGCGCCGCCGGCAACTGGCTGACGGGCACATTTATGCTGCTAGGAAGCTGCTTCTGTTGGTCTGCCTTCTACATCGTGCAGGTAATTGACTGAACTAAGTAAGATATCAATGAATAAATGATCAAACACAAACCGGTGCTAAAAAGAATAAGATTTGGTGACCAATGCAGGCTAATACGCTGGCGTCCTACCCTGCAGAGCTCTCCCTGACTGCTCTGATATGCTTCATGGGTGCCGCTATGAGCTCCATTGTTACTGTTGTGGCCGAAGGTTTCAGCGCAAAGCCATGGGCGATTGGCTTCGACATGCGACTCGTCACTGCCGTTTACTCAGTAAGGCCAACAATTTACTTTTGTTGATTGGATCGCCCACTTATACGCATGAAAAAATATCAACACTTGGACTGCATTAATAATTTGCTGCGCGCAGGGGGTGATGTGCTCTGGAGTTGCTTACTATGTTCAAGGTCTGGTGATGAAAGATAGAGGCCCAGTTTTTGTCACCGCTTTCAACCCGCTTTGCATGATCATAACTGCTGTCTTAGGTTCCATCATTCTTGCTGAAGAAATCACACTAGGAAGGTACATAACTCATACATCTCTCTCTCTCTCTCTCTCTCTCTCTCTCTCTCTCTCTCTCTCTCAGTGTGATGCTTTCTGTTTGCAGTATTATTGGTGCGATTATTATAGTGATTGGCCTGTACTCACTCATCTGGGGCAAGAGCAAAGACTACCAAGTTCAATCTGATCCTGAGAACGATATTGCAGAGAAAGCAAAAGGAGTTCAACTGCCAGTGACCCAGGATGGTAGTAGTAACTGCCAATGCAGTAATCACAGAGCTGATGCGCGTCTTCCTGCGACCATAAAAGTTGAGCACTGATGCTGCAGATTTTGATGAAACATGGCCGGTGTGTGCAACGCCCCTCTTGATGTTTTAATTTTTTTGTTCAGAAGTCTGTGTTGAGACCATGTAATCCTCCTACTTGACAACTCATGTGAGTTATTATTGTGATGTAGAGCTTGAACGTCCGCCTCTTGTAACTTGTAACTGCACCGTTAATGGCTATGTTTTCTTCACTTTTTCTCTGTTCTCAACAGTTTTTTTGTATCACGCTTGTGCTTCGGCATTATTTTTTTTTCAAAAGAAAAAAAATTGCCTAATGTAGCTCCACGTGAGAATGATGGAATAAATTATAAGATTCCTATTGAAAACAATAATAGAGATCCAAAGATTTTATTATTTTTATTATGAGAAAAAAAATTATAACACACTTATACATAAAGTGTTATTACTTTCGAAAAATATGTATCGTCACAGCATATATAACGTGTGATCGCTTTACAATCTTGCCCTACCTTGAGCCCCTTAATTATAAGTGGTGTACTAAAATTTTATACTTTGATACGATAACTTGAGTCGGACTTAATCACTACGGACTTTTGGGAGGATCATACTTTCGTTCTTAGTAAGATGATTTGGAAAAATCTTAAAAGATCACACAAATAAAAATTCAATTTAAATCTTTTATAAAGAATCGTTTTTTTATTACAACACAATTGTACCCCTAATATTAAATATCAATATATTTATTTTATTTGATATATTTATTTATGTTGTTATTAAGGTAATATTTTATTATATTTATTTTTTAAAAAAATAAGAGCATAGGTAGAGTGGAATTGGAATAAAAAATAGGACCCTTTGGTTCAATAAGTTTAGATGGTATTCTATCCCTTTCAATTAAACTCCTCCTAAAAGTCACATCCCAATTTTTGCTAACATCTTATGTACTATAATTTTTTTTCACAAATAACCTCAAACTATAATATTATTGATTTTAGTATCTAAACTATTGTTGCTTTGACATTTTAGTTCTAACGTTTGATTCTGTCAATTCTTCAATTAAAATTAAATTTTCAGATTTTGTTAAATGACTCTTGTACCCTTATGCAAAAATTTACAATATTTTTATCTTTTATTATTTATTATATTAATATAATAAAAGATTAGCAAAAGAGTACAAGTGTTTTAATTTAATAAGTAATAAAAGATAAAAAAAATGTTTTAAACTTTTATATAAGGGTAAAGTGTCATTTAACAAATTTGAAAAAAAAATAATGTTAACAAAAAAATTGACAAAATCAAACGTTAAAACTAAAATGTCAAAGCGGAAATAATTCAGGATCTAAAATCGGTAAAATTATAGTTTGATGTTATTTGTGAAAAAAAATATAGTACAAGTGATGTTAACGAAAATAACTCTATTTAAGCATATCTCATATCATTCAAATATAAAAAAAACATAAAAGAAAAAGAACATCCGACAAGGGTGTCTTTATTACGATTCCTAATTTTTTAATATCTCCTAATTAGATCATTTTATTTGTCTTTACTGCCAACTTTTTTATAATAAAATTTCATATAAAGTAAGAG
Source organism: Pontederia paniculata (assembly GCA_001647135.1). Lineage (NCBI taxonomy): Eukaryota > Viridiplantae > Streptophyta > Magnoliopsida > Commelinales > Pontederiaceae > Pontederia > Pontederia paniculata. The sequence continues at coordinate 23,095 of LTAE01002355.1, read as the reverse complement.
TAAAATAATCATAAAGGGAGTGACATTAAAATTTGCGGAGTGACATTAATGAGATCCATCCTATAACCCTTTGTAGTTTTATTTGCAATAATTATGCGACATACTTTGACCTCTCTTAACCTTAAAAAATTGAAATCACATGATAAGCTAACAAGTATTTAGAAGTTTCAGATAGTTGTATAGCTAAGTAAGCAGCTAAACAAAAATCAAGACAGCAGGTACAATATAAGTGTAATATTGAATTTTGTATCATATTCAGCTCAAGAATCCACATTGAGTTAGAAGGATAATCAAAGTGCATTTGATTTGCACTGTCAACATTCAGTATCAGACAATATCTTAGGAAAAATCATAAATATCCTCAATGGTTTTACATATCTCGTTAGAAGTGTATAAAAAAGGAAACATAATAGTGACCATAAAACAAAGCTCATAAATAAGAGGACATTCCAATGGGAATAAGGAAGAATGGTTAATGCAAGTGAAATGGCTGTTGAATTTGGAATTCATTCAAGTTACTCCAATTAAACAGGAAAGTTAAGGAAACACACATTATTCGATCTGGACAATCTTATAATTCAAGTACTTGAACTTGCATATTTCCTCAAAGAAATCATCAGCAGTCTCATGGCAGTTTTTCATCTGTGATATCCTAATGGCCATCTTTCACAGCTTCATGCTATACCTAACCAAAGACTCTAGAGTATTCAACTTTTGCTATGCATTTTGTGGAGACCTCATTGTGATGAGAACCTCTTCTAAGCAGGGAATGTAAACCCCCAATTTCTTATAACAACTCAACCCACATAATTACCCAGCTCATTTACCCAATCTTAAGTGATGGTGCCCTAGGTATAAAAGGCTAAACCAGTCATTTCTCTCCCATTTTCCTCACTCCCCACTCTCTCTTCCTCTTTTCTCACCATGGCATACCTAGAAGCTAGGGTTTAAGGAGCATTCATCATTTGAAGCTCAAGAAGGTGTTAGAGGGAGACAAGAGACTCAAGAGCAAGGGGAAGATACTACAAGTGGAGGAGGAAGAAGAGAAGACACCAAAGAAGAAGAAGAGGTTAGGGAAGAAGAAGAACAACTAGGATTTTAGGATTCTTGCCAAGGTATGTAAAGGAGATCCAATCCCTCATCTTCTACCCCATCCTATAGATTTGGATGCACCATGTTCTTAGAGTTAAAGATGATCGGATGACATGTTAGGAGTGTATGCATGATAGGTGTTTGATCTTATGCATAAATGACTCTTTCCTATGCGTTTAATGTGATAGGAACCATGTGATGAATGTCATATCCCCTTAATGCTATAATGATGTTCATATGTCCACTTGATGATCCCTTATTATATAATAACCTAATCTTCCATTGATTAGAATGTATTCTCATGTCTTAGGGTTTTTATTAGGTTGCTATGATTCATATGAGGTATGTTATGATTAGATTGTCCCCATGATGTAAATTCTGCAATGATATGCTTCTTCCATGTCTCAAACCTCAAATGATATGAATATGTTGAATTATGAACTCTAGGATTATGTATATGAACCTTAGGATGGATATGTGAACCCTAAGTGGTAACTTGAACCCAATTGCATCTAAATTGATGTCTTTAGTGATCTAATTGATAAGTTTAGAACCCTAGAGTATAACCAGTCACTCATGTATGGACCTTCTTAAGAATGATAAGTTCATGGGTATGAAAAAGTTGAATTTGAGAGTGAAATGGGGTAAAACGGGTTCCAGGGCAAATGACAGAGTCCGTTACGGGCCGTGAGCGGTTCTCACGGGTCGTAACACATTGATCGTGACACGAAGTCACGAAACATAGCCTCGGTCATGGCCATGATTGATTATCACAAGTCGTGACACGAGCAAACCGTGACAGATTGCTTCGATCACTGCCGTGATTGAAAGTTCTTGCACCGTGACACGAGCAGACTGTGACAGACCATTTTGGTCACGACCGTGATTGATTATCACGGGCCATGACACGATGACTAGGAGAGATCGCTTCGGTCACGACCGTGAAAGTGTGGATCACGGGCCGTGACACGAGGAGGCCATGACTGACCGTTTCGATCACAGTCGTGATGGAATATCACGGACCGTGACACGAAAGTCCCATGCAACACCGTTCGGTCACGACCGTGATGTTATATCATGGGTCGTGACAGTGAGTATCATGGGCCATTACAAGGTGTAACGGGCCATGATAGTGATTATCACGAGTTGTTACAAGGTGTAACGGGTCGTGACACAGGTTCTCATGGCCGTGATGTACTTCTCACGGGCCGTGATGACTAGTAATAAGCTATATAAACCTTAGATGTTGGTTATTCCCCTAATGCCTTGTCAAATCATTTGTATGCGATGTTTTATGCCCTTGTAAGGTAGCAAACCATGTTTGATGCTTGTGACACAGACTTCGAATTGCTTATGCAAAGCCGTAATTAGGATAAAATTACAAGATTAATTGCTACGTTTAATGTATTGTAAAGATGAAACATGAATAATTTAGTCGAGGCGCATCAGTTATGTATGTTATCTAAGATGTCATGTCCATTCACTAGCGGCGTTGTGCTCCCAAATGAGATGCGATGTCCACTCATTAGAAATAGTGAGTGTGCTCTCGGGGATGCGATGTCCACTTGTTAACGTTAGTGAATATGCGCCTAGGAACCCACAAGAGGGTCGGCCTAGCTAGCCGTTTTGATAATGGCTGATTTTACCCGAGACTTCATGTGAAGATAATAATTGGCCTTATGATCCAAATAATTAAGATGATGATAATGATGAGAGTCAAAGAGAACTCAATTGGGTCATATGGCTAATATTTAAAGATGTAAATGTGTAAAGATGATGATCATAAACATGAAATGCTTAGTATCATTTATGTAATATTTCATGTATGAATGTTCAATGTTATGCTCAAGTTATGCAAATGTCATATGCTTATGTCATCTAAAATGATTTATGCTCAATGTTCATACTTATGATCATGATTATGTTATGACATAAATATATGTTGCATGATAAATGTCGACCTTTACATACTCTAACTGGGGGGTTTCCACCTCCCATGTTTCTGGATCCATGCAGGCGATGATGTATGAGGGACTTGGCGGTGGCGTCCTCATGGCGGCTTTAATTTGCACATGGTCATGTCTAGATCTTGTAGGCCTTTAAGTCATTAGTGTTGTGTCTAATGAACTTGTTTTTTTTTATTTTATGTCTCGAGTCAGAATGAGTCTAAGACTCATGTTATGAGTCTTATATTTGGCCATAAATTTATGCCCATATGTGGCGAGATATTACATAAATTTATTATATATGTTTCCGCTGCCTTGAGTTATTATTATCATTTATTATGTTTATGTCTTCCGCTGCAACGTCGTTTAATTGTTATCATGTCTTATAATATATGTACAAAGCCCATGTAGCACCGTCGAAAAGCCCTCGCGGGCCAAGCCCACGAGCGTGCGTTTTGAGGGCGTTACAGGGAATAAAAAATCTTGAAACTACCTGAAAAGAGCAAAGCCATCCAATATCAAGAGGCATATCAGTAACTATACATTTGTAATGCCTATGTGAAAAAAAGATGCAATTCCTCACATTTTTGAGGTTGTTCTTCTGACACAATGCAGCGAACAATGCCCCATGAATTTGAAACTTCTGCAACTTTGGATGAGTATTAAAGAACTCAAAAAGATCAATCTCCGGAAAGGGTTGAAGCGTGTCAAAATCACCACAGTATTCAATCTTCATCACTAGGTGCTTCACTTCGCTCGCACATTGCAGGACAGAGCTTATCGCACTCCAGCTCCACTGAATTCCTCTGAGAGACATGTACTCCAGGTGTGGCAATGATATTAGAAGATTTCTATTGAAACATAATAATAAAGCGATCCAAAGATATTATCATTATTATTGTTATGACGGAAAAAAGAAATGTATATTACACTTCTACAAAAAATGTCGTTACTTTCAAAGAATATGCATAAGAGCATATGGCGTGTGGTCGCTTTATAGTCTTGCACTATCTTAAGACCCTTAATTTTAATTGGTGAAAAACATCTTAAAAGATCACACAAATAAAAATTTAATTTAAATATCATATAAAGAATCATTTCTTTTATTAAAACAAAATTCTACCCCTTATATTAAATTTCATTATATTTATTTTATTTGATATATTTATTGAGATTGTTATTAATGTTTTATTATATTTTAAAAAATAAAAGCATAGGTAGTGTGGAAATTGGAATAAAAAATAGGACCTTTGGTTTAATAAGTTTAGATGAGTATTCTATCCCTCTCAGTTAAACTCCTTCTATAATTTACATCCAAATATAAAATATATAGAGTTATTTTCGTTAACATCTCCTGTACTATATAACTTTTTTTTCCGAATAACCTCAAACTATAATTTTATCGATTTTGGTCTCTAAACTATTCTCACTTTGAAATTTTAGCTATAATGTTTGATTCTATCAATTTTTTTGTTAAAGTTAATTTTTTAGATTTGTTAAATGACCCTTGTACCCTTATGTAAAAGTTTAAAATATTTTGTATCTTTTATTACTTATTTTGTTAATATAATAAAAAAATTAGCTAAAGAATACAAAGTGTTTTAATCTAATAAGTAATAAAAGATAACAAAATGTTTTAAACTTTTATATAAGTGTCATTTAACAAATTTGAAAAAAATAACTTTAACAAAAATGACAAAATCAAACCTCAAGACTAAAATGTCAAAGCGAGAATAATTTAAGAACTGAAATTGACAAAATTATAGTTTGAGGTTATTCGTGAAAAAAATATAATACAAATGATGTTAATGGAAATAACTCTATTTAAGCATATCTCATGTCATCCAAATATAAAAAAAACATAAAGAAAGAGAACATCTCATAAGGGTGTCTTTATTGTTTCCTAAACTTTTAATGTCACTCCTTATTAGACCAATTTACTTCTTGTCTTCACCGCCAATTTTTTATAATAAAATATCATATAAAGTAAGAGTAAAATAGTCATAAAAGGAGTGACACTAAAATTTGCGGAGTGCAATTAATGAGATCCATCCTATAACCCTTTGTAGTTTTATTTACAAGAATTATGGAACATACTTTGACCTCTCTTAGCCTTAAAAAATTGAAATCACATGATAAGCTAACAAGTATTTAGGAGTTTCAAATAGTTGTAAAGCTAAGTAAGCAGCTAAACAAAAATCAAGACAGCAGATACAGTATAAGTGGAATCTTGAATTTGGCATCATATTCAGCTCAAGAATCCATTGAGTTAGAAGGATAACACACATACAAAGCTTGCAGCTACTCAAAACCAATAATCAAAGTGCATTTGATTTGCACTGTCAACATTCAGTATCAGACAATATCTTAGGAAAAATCATAAATATCCTCAATGGTTTTACATATCTCGTTAGAAGTGGATAAAAAAGGAAACAGAAAGTGACCATAATACGAAGCTCATAAATAAGGGGATATTCCAATGGGAATAAGGAAGAATGGTTAATGCAAGTGAAATGGCCGCTGAATTTGGAATTCATTCAACAAGTTACTCCAATTAAACAGGAAAATTAAGGAAACACACATTATTCAATTTGGACAATCTTATAATTCAGGTACTTGAACTTGCATATTTCCTCGAAGAAATCATCAGCAGTCTCATGGCAGTTTTTCATCTGTGATATTCTAATGGCCATCTTTCGCAGCTTCATGCTATACTTAACCAAAGACTCCAGAGTATTCAACTTTTGCTCCGCATTCAGTGGAGACCTCACTGTGATGAGAACCTCTTCTAAGCAGGGAATAAAAAATCTTGAATCTACCTGAAAAGAGCAATCCAATATCAAGGCATATAAGTAGCTGATACATTTGTAATGCCTATGTCAAACAAAGATGCAATTGCTCACATTTTTTAGGCTGTTCTTCTGACACAATGCAGCAAACAATGCCCCATGAATCTCAAACTTCTGCAACTTTGGATGAGTATTAAAGAACTCAACAAGATCAATCTCCGGAAAGGGTTGAAGCGTGTCAAAATCACCACAGAATTCAATCTTCATCACTAGGTGCTTCACTTCGCTCGCACATTGCAGGACAGAGCTAATCGCACTCCAGCTCCACTGAATTCCTCTGAGAGACATGAACTCCAAGTGTGGCAACTTTCCCATATCTACCTTGTACACTCTACCTGAATAAGATGAGGAGAAATGTTATCACCTGAGGACAAACATATTTTTGCTTTGAAAACAGTCAAACACCTCATGGTAGTTCGAAATTACCATTGCATCCAATTCATAGGTTGCTATGATTTGGCCAAAAATGGTTTTAGTACATGGCCGCTTTGAGTGTATGTCTAATCAACAAATATACATGAGTAAGATATGGTAAGCAATGTAGGTTCATTCTTTCATCCTTAACAAAGCAATTTTTTTGTAACATATATAGCACAAGCGTGGTATCCTAGCATGGAGATTTCAGAGTCAATAATGTGCAGTTCTGTGATAGAAACCTACAGGGCTATGTGATAAAGGAGCTGATTCTGGATCACCTGTGTTCTAAGATTTCCGTATCAGTATAAGATATGATAAGCAATGTAGCCTGATTCTTTCATCCTTGACAAAGCAATCTATTTTATAACATATATGTGTGAGGGTATTATCTGAGCATGGAGATTTTGTGTCAATAATGTGCAGTGCTGTGATAGAAACCTACAGGGCTATGTAACAATGAAGATGATTTTGGATCACCTGAGTTCTCAGAAATGCAGACTTTTCGAATTCGATGGTTGTGGTTGACACGAATCCAGCCGAAACCTTGGATCTCCAGTTCCTCCAGCCTTGGAGAGCTCAACAAGAGGGAGCAGTTCCCCGACCCCAAGAAGTCCAGCCTACACCTCTCCAGCCGCTCCAGCTCAATCGAAACAGAGTCTACACCGTCGCATCCGAGCAATGCCAGGTCAGTGAGGTTGGGGCAAGCACGCATCGTGTCTTGCAGAATCCCCTCCCGTATTGCCGCCCCAATGATCTCGAGCGAGCAAAGTCTCTGCAAGCAGCCCCAGTTGGGAGACTTGGTCAGGGACACGCCCCAGAGCTTCAACTCCTCCAAGCCCTTGGCGACGCCAATGCAATCAAGGGGGTTCGCCGCAGCCGCCGCCGCCGCCGCCGGCTTATCGGCGATGGCGTCCATCCGGAGCTCGAGCACGCGGAGGGTGTGGCTGCGTAGGGCGAGGACGAAAGCGAGGCCGGCGGCCGAGAAGGGACAATAGATGACGAGTTCCTCAAGGCGCAGAGCGGCAGAGATCATGCGGGCGATGACGGCGTCGGCGTCGGGGCGGGGGAGGGCGTCTAGGGCGTTGCGGGGGAAGTAAAGGGAGGGGATGTAAGGCACAGAGTCCTTCCAGCGACGGGAGACGCAGGTGCACGCCGCGACGTCACGCGCGTTGCTCAGGAGGGAGATGATGTGTTGAACGATCGCGTCCGGCACCGACTCCATTACTTCCTCCTCCTCCTCTTACTCTTACCGGAGGACGACGAGCCCCTGCAAAATTAACGAAGCGGCGAAAAATGTTCACATACTAAATGTGTTCGATGTAATGCCTGAACCAGAAGAGACATGAACAGCTCAGAGACGCAGGTAGCCCATTCTTAATATATAGACAAGAAAATAAATGAAACAAAAAAGGATCTCGCGCAATGACGAAAGGAATTGGAATAAAAGGAAAAAATGCGAAATAAAAACAAAATTTTATAAGTAGCAGCTTTCGTTTTCATTTATTTATTTATTTATTTTGAAAAAAATGGTAATGCCATCGGAATGGTCGCAAGATTAATACGAGCTCATTTATGGCGAAAAAAAGAAATGAAAGCTAGTAATTATGACAAAGATTTCACTGTAAGAGGTAATTCGAATTTAATGCAAGAACGCCGAGCGATCGGATGCCAATTTCATAATAAAAAAAAACATTATTTCAACAAATGGAGAACGCAAAAGCACCTTGTGAACTCGCTCGATTAGTAGAACAGAGAGAGAAGAAGAAGAAGAAGAAGCAAAGTGAAGTGAAGGTTTGGAATTGGTCCTCCCTCCCGAATGCCCAATCCTTCTCGCGGCTATGAGCAGGTAGTGTTTTAAATATTAAACTTGCGGCAGAGTAATAGTATGAAATCAGTCAAAAGAGTCCACAGTTTGGATATCTATTTTTTTAAACCTTTTGATACCGTAATATATATATATAAAAATAACGTTCTTTTTAAAGAAAATAGAAAAATAAAGGTTTTGGAATGACGGCGGCGGAGTTGTGACAAGGAAGGAAGAGTTCAAATTTTGAAGCAAGGAAAAAAAAAAGTGGGTCCCAGCAAAATAATATAATATATATATATATTTGAACAGTGGATCCGGTGTGTGTCCGAGCGAGGGAGACGCAGCTTTTGGCCCGCCCAAAGAAGAGATTTCGAAAATTTCGGAGCCGTTTCGGGTGTTTTTTTTTTGTAGTGAGCAGCGGACGGTGTGTGATGCAGCGGCAGCTGCAGCTGCTGCTGCGTGTTCAGTGCGGCACTGTTCCTTTTTCATGTTATGTTGGTTTGAATTTCAGTTAGTTGGTGGTGGGCTGGGGTTGGCATGGATAGATTTGAAACTTTGAATGTTTGAAAAAATGCACAAAAGAGTATTGACAGTTTTCGTTTTGGAGGCAGGTCTCCAGGGTGTAACGGACCAAATGGGAGATTTATCAACTCCTGAATCTGATATATGGTAATAATAAAATGTAAGTTGTTTGTAATTTTTTTTTCAATTTAGTACTTGGGTGCATTGAAGATTTCATATTGAATCTGACGTATGATTACTATAATAATAATAATCATATGATGAATCTCTATTTTGTCACAAAAGAAGGATGGATAACGGAAAAAATATCTTCTACTGATGAAACAACCGTTCAAAAGAAAAAAAAAATTATGCACCTTGGTGTTGAAGAATGGGATCTTATTCTAACATTTTGAGTGGAAGGGTTTTATTTTGTTACTTTGATTTGATTCTTTTTTTCAATCTTATATTCTTAATAATATTATCTTATAGTACTAATTTTTAAAAAAAATACAAAGGAGCCAATCTAAGATAAGAAAAGTTAAATAATAGGTACATAAATTCCAACGACAAAAATCAAAATGATATATATATATA
>LTAE01002354.1:33681-44674 GCA_001647135.1 Pontederia paniculata | reverse complement strand
CCAAGAGAGCTTGAGCGATTACATGTAAGAGGTTGTTCTCCTTGTCCTCAGTACAAAGAAATGAGATTTGTACGGGAGCCTTCGCCCTTGAAGAAGGACATAGGGAACTCCGAAGATCTCGTGGAGAAGATCGGAGCGGGGACGTAGGCCAGGAGTTCGGCCAAACCTCGATAACAAACTTTGTGTTTATTTTGTGTTTGTTCTCTTTACTCTCTTCTCTGTTTATTTATATTCGTATACATATGCTTCCGCTAACATAAAACGGAGAGATTTGAGCAAAGAGTGTAAAATATTTAATATACCAATTCACCCCCCTCCTCTTGGTGCCATTCTAGATCCTACAAAGCCGATGAAAACACTGCTCCCGGTGTCCAAACCGTCACTCGAAAACATGAATCCACACACTAATCCTATCAATATCACCAAATTGTTGGTGCATTGCAGTACCCCAAGCGTATATAATGAACAAAGTATGTCAGTCCATGCACCTGCCCTCTAAGACGATTGGCAATGTGTGAAACACATATTATGTTACCTCAAAGCAACTCAACATCTTGGATTAACCATAACAAGATCATCAACATTGCTTCTACAACCTTTTCCTAATGCCGACTGGGCTAGTTCCACCATCGACCGCAAATCAATTGGTGGCTACGCTATATTCTTCTACCAAAATCTTGTTTCGTGGTGCATTGAGAAACAAAAGACAATCTCTCGGTCGTCCATGGAGTCAGAGTACAAAGCCCTTGCTGATGCCATTGCAGAGTGTATTTGGCTTTGTTCACTCATAACTGAACTAGGCCACACACCTCAAGAACCTCCCATACTTTGGTGTGATAATATTGGTGCCACTGATCTCATGAAAAACCCCATCTTCCTTGCCCGCACAAAGCACGTTGAAGTTTATTTCCAATTTGTCCGAGAAGAGGTCGATGGTCGTCGGCTTCAGGTTCGCTACGTGTTCACTAAAGACCAAATCACTGACATCGTGATAAAACCTCTCAGCAACATTACATTTAAGTTCTTGCGAGAAAGCTCCAGCTTGGATCTCGGTCCTCCTGGACTCGCGAGGGTGTGCCAGACCAAGTCACACAACAGAATTAGTCGATTGCAATACTCGGGGTACTCTCCTTCTGTAGCTCCTCATATGACTCCTATGTACATGGTGATCTAACAGACACTAACAACAATACCGTGTATTATTTAAATGTACTTGTACAACTTCCCAAAGTGTGACAGCATATTCATTTTTGATAACAAGGTGTCTTGCCTCTATATTTTGTACTTGCATTCAGGCACTAGGTCAAGATATTTTTTATGTAGCTACAACATCACAGAGAGTCCCAACAAAATTATGTAGGCTTAACCAAGAGTGGTTGACACAGTTGGTTAGCGGGACTGTGCCCTGGGAGGACGGGGCTAGTAGCCCCGGGTTCGATTCCCAGAGAGACTACTTTGGCCAGGATTTACCTAAGCCGCACCCGTCCGAACACTGGATTAGTCAGGTGCTAGTAGCCCTGGAAACCGGTGGGGTTCTACCCTTAGACCCAAAAAAAAAATTATGTAGGCTTCCTCTGTATATAGATTATTGAATGTGCTTTGTGAAATATTTCACTTTTTTATTTCAACTACTTTTGCAGGTTAATAACATTGATGCTGAGGGAAGGCTCACCCTTGTAGATGCTTTAGTTTATGCTTACAACCAAGGCATTGACAAAGTGAGTCCATATTCTATTTCTATTGAAGAGTTTCTGTAATTATGAAACTTGAATGTACTGTAGTAGTTGTTTTGTTCTGTAGACATCCTTTTCTCTCTCAACTAATAGTTGCTTTGCATTCATTTTTTTGCAAAAGGTAAAGCCACTTGATCTTACTAGGCCATACTTTTGAGGATCAAACATAACTTTGATAACCTCACAAAATAAGTAAAACGTTGACATCCTCGTAAAGTTAGTAAAACTTTGGCCGGTGTTGTAATTTCTTTGAAACATGTTAGGCAACAAAATTTAATATCACCCATATGGTTGAAGGTCTTCCTAATAAATACATATATATAGAGGCATATTAGCATGGATGCATAAATTATGAATGTACCGTGCATGCACGTGCTCTGGACCTTTGGATTAATAAAACTTTCGATCCGACGAAAAAATACAAATAATCTGCATCTTTGGATTAAAATTATACCAATCCAAAGACAGATGTGAATTATGCAATTCAATCTGATGTTGCAAGCAATTTCAAGTTTTCCTTTTTTCCTGAAAAAGTATTAACTTTTACTAGTATGAATGATATATGAGGTTCTTAAGATATATTCTGATGGATAAAATCCATGAAGCTAGTCTTAAGTTGATGAACTTATTGTGGGTAAATTTAGAAACTTTTTCAAAAAACAAATACTTTTACATATTTTCGGACAAGAAAGCAAAAATATGTTACTATGCTGCATATGTAGTCTCTATCAAAACTGACGGAACCAAGCGTTTGATGAATGCAAATAGATGGGATGTTCATAGTACCATACCTACCTTTCAGATTTGATGAGTATTTCCTTCGACCGTACAATGTAATTTCATATTGAAAACCATTTGCTTTATTGAGTATAAGAACTTTTTGCTGAGATTGAGATTTAAAATTTTTAGACTCTGGCTGGTGCCTGTAGAGTTGCCCTGGGTCCTATAGTTGCAGGTAAACCCTCGATGATCACAGTTCCTTGAGTTAACAGTGAAAGAATATGCTATGTTAATTTGGTTTTGAACGTGTATACCTGGGCATTGAAGCTCTTTTGGAGTACACTCATTTGTGCCAATCGAACTTGGCTGACGGTTATACTCTTTTAACAACCCTTCCAAGGTCGAAGCACAGTTGCACATTAAATTTATTGCAAGCAGTGCAAATTATGCACGTTATTGATCAGTGTATCACTGCCAGATAAGGACGCATGTTTATTACATATTTCTAGATTGAGATGAAATATTTGCTTATTCCAAGCTAATGATTTTGTTATGAGAGCCTATTAGTTATTTAGCTAATCAGTCATTATTTCTTTCTGTTTACTTTTTGTAATAACTCCCAAGCTACGTCAAAGATATCTATGCAAAATTTTGGATAATTTTCACACAACGGCTTTCAACTTTAATTTTAATAATTTTTTTTGTTCTCTTAACTTTTTCTTACTGTGTGTGATTTGCATGTTGTATCCTTTTGTTACAATGAGGCTTTCTTCTACTTTGTTGATTGAATGCATTCATGTAAATATTATAATAAAAATATGATTCAGTTTCATATCATATCATATGAGGTTAATTTTTTTTATTGGATGCTATTCCTAAATACACAATCCATAGGAAAGAGGATGATTATCTCATTCAATATGATATTTTTATTATAATGACGACATATACTATCTACTTAAATAAATTTAAATAGGAAAATCGATGAAAAACTATAATTATTACAAGGAACAGGCAAACTGCTCAAAATTGGAGAACTAATGATGCAAAAAGAAAAAAAAATGTTTAAATAGAAACAGGCAAACTGCTCAAAATTGGAGAACTAATGATGCAAAAAGAAAAATAAAAGATAAGAAAGGTATCACCTCAGAATTGGGCCTATAAATATGAAGTAAAGGTTGGGATCAATTAAATGAGTAATAATGATATTGATATCTATTAGACTTCTATATATTTCAAAGCTCAAACTGGAGACTGTTTGCTACTTCATTTCTTATTGAATAACTGTTAAAAGTAGGTTTCTTGATGATCACAAAACTAATCATATAAGTCAGATAATATGCCAAAACATTTTTTAGGAATATATGCCTAACACTGCAACAACTTTTCAGAGAATTTCCAATTTTCTTTTCGTAAGTGCAAATGTTTAATCGTTAAAAATGGTTATGAATAAAGCAGAGAAAAGAAAGTACCAATGCATCGGGCGATAAGCACAATTTATTATGATGCAGCTAGAAGAGCAGAATATTTTGATAGATTCCACAAATACATAGTTATGGGAGATTGATTTATTCTGCCAAGCACAAATTCTACATCAAACTAGATACTACAGTTACAAAAAGGTATCTGGTAGCATGATAATCTCAGTTAGACAAACTATTACCGGAGTGGCTTAGCTCGAGTGGATGGATCTTCCTTGGCTTCCACCCAAATCATGAAAATGTAGCCAAGCACCCAGAGAAATACATACTGGAAGGGCACCCAGCATAAACACGCCAGAAGGCTAAGGATGCTCCCCACATACTGTGGATCCTTTATGTACCCAAAAGGAAACTCTGTTACCCAAGGGATGGTCTTTCCAAAACGCGCACCATAATAAGTGCCTGCCTCACCCAGCAACTGATACACCCTGAGCATGATAATATAAGGATTAATATCTGAACTGTCAAGATAACTAATGCATTAAGACTAATGCATCTCTCCAAGTTCAACAATAAGCAGCATATTTACTACACAAATCAGACAAAAATAGATCAATAACACACTGTATCAATCTCCAAATCCTTTATTTGCCTACCTTGATCTTACACTACAAAAGGGAAAACGATTAATGGACAACCTAATGAGACATGACATAAGTTATTAGACCTGAATACATGGGAATGTCCTTCAAAATGTCTGTCTACAGAATGCAAGCTAGAAAAATGATAGCTGCAACAGTAGTTTAACTTTGAAACACTTGCGACAATATCAAAGTAGACAAAAGAAGTGTAGCAGATTGAACCCCATGAAAACTACACATATTCTGCAACCTGTGCTACACACTCCTTAGTCTCTATCAGAATCTAAATGCAAGAATTCACTAGAATCCTAAAATAGTCATGTCAATCAAGAGGTTGAGGATATAATGAGATCACCAATGGGGCCTTCTAACTGCATCAAGAGGCCCAACGCTTTATTTCATCTGTTTTTAATCGAACATGGGCAACTAACATTATTCTTCTATTATTTCCCCTTCTTGTTTGACTATTTCAACTACGTAGAATGATTCACACCTTGCTTTGCATTCCCAGTTTGCTTGGTTTGTATTCAGAAATCTATACATTATGAAATTAGACGACAGGTATCCAAACGACAATGCTTTTTCAAGAGACTTTATTGATGCAACTGCTTGTTGGTAGGAAAACTCAAGATACTTTACCGAGCAAACAGATTTGTTGGTGCTACAAAAATCACTTCTTACCGGTGTGATGTACAGTGGACAGACCGAGTTTCCCATCTTTTATTAAATCCATATAAAGAATAACAGGAGAAAATGTCAACAACAATTTAACATATATTTTCACTCGTTAGCAACAATAAGAGGCTAAGAACAAAATTTACACATCTAACCTCTTTATTTGATGGATCTCCTGGACTACATCGTCCTGTAAGCTACCACATTATATGGACTCTTATGCAATTCTGTTCAATACTACATTCCATACACTAATTATTAATGAGACTAAAGACATTTACAAAGGAATACACAACGCCATGGACACAAAAGCATCCGCTAGAAAAGATCACCAAGCCAATACCTTTCCATCATCAAGAGTCTAAAAACTCCACCTTTAGAATGATCCAAGATACAAAAAGCGATAAAGAGAAGCAAATGAACTAATGGCACATTTCGTGCTCCAACTGGATTCTTTCTAACGGCGAAGAAGAAGAACTCACTTGAAGTTGAGGTACTGGCCGGCGACGAAGAGCAGGATGCAGTACCATGGTGGCCAGGAGAAGCTGGCGACGGAGAATAGGGCGAGGAACTGGGCAGCTTTGAGGACGTGTGCGATCTGGGCCATGAGATGCGAGGGGTCGACCCCCTCTCCGCACAGATCCGCCCACGCCTGCGGGTAGTTCCACAGTACGTAGTAGAATGGGAATGGCAGGAGCATCCCGACGCTCGCCGCCACCGACGCTGCCGCTGCCATCGATGTGCTTCAGTTCAGCTTGCCGGCGCTTCCCAAACGATACCCAAATCCAAATTTGAAGTGCTTCTCCCCGTTCCAATTTCTGTGAATAAGTTGAGCCGAACCAGGTTCGAGTTGCAAACGGCTTAGATGGTCAGATCCATTGATTATCCCTACAAGCTAAATAGTGATAAGAAATATTTAAAATTGAATTTAACAGGCTATATTTAAGATTTGTTGAACTAAAAAATTACAATTTATATCATGAGATTATATCATGATACTATAATTTATAACACAAATTAATTAATGAGATTATATCATGAGATTATGATAGTAGTAGCTTTAGGTTCATATTAAAAAAATATTTTGATCAAGATTTATTTTCATTACATTTGTCAGAATATCGGATTAGTTAAGTACTAATAATTTTAGAAACGTAAAATCTAAATTGAAAAAAAATTAGATCATCATCAAGCACAGATTTTTCTTCGACAACTCAAAAAAACTATTTCTAAATTTTTAAGCTATTAAAAAAAGACATTTTTAAAAATAATTTTGGTAGCATAAAATAAATTGAGCAATAAAGATATTATTTTTAAATACTTCTAAAAATTATAAATTACGTCATTTATATTTCTGTGATAATTTCTATATTTAAAAGCCATACTTAAAAATAAATTATTTTTCAAAAAATAACTTTTTACAAATTTATTTTGATTAAAACAAAATAACCTTATTTTAATGTATGATACATTCTTTGATGATATAAGATGCTCGAAATGATGTTGTAACACATGAATATTAAAATTATTTTCTTTATTTTTTTTATATATATCATTAAATTATACTTTTATCATTGAGAATTTAGTTAGACTCATGTAATAATTAGCAAGAGGTGACACACATGTTGTCATATATCTAAAACTTTCATATAGTGTATTTTATATATTTTTTATTTCATTTTGTATCTTTCTTAAAAATTATATTTTCTTTTTTTATTAGTCAAAATTTGTGTTTGAAGTTCAAGATTTATGTCAAATAAATATCTTATCATAGCGTCTCTAAAGACGCAATTCATGAGGTGGCGAAGTGTGTTTTTGAGATGTTACAAACTTAATATTAAAAGTTTAATAATTTTATCAATGACGACTCTTTTCAAACTTTATTTACACGAATAACTACTATTTAATATATATTAGGCGACACTTACATTGCACTCTTTCACGAAAATGATATATTGAACTTTTATTTTGTTATTAGTTTTCCTTTCTTGTACTTGTGGAATGAGTTAGACTATCCCACATGCATTCATGCCCCAATCTCATTTCTTTGAAATTACATTCATTTTAACGGCGTCAACTATGACACTTGGAATCGTAGAATTCGGTACGGCTTAGTTCATGACGATCTCCAAAACTTCATAGATGCAACCCCATCAGCGCTTGCAGATGGAGCCTCTGAGGAGCAGAAGGCAACTCATGTTGTAGTCACGGAGCAGAGAAAGACTGGTGATGAGAAGACTAGGACATTCATATTGATGTATATGAAGGACAACCTGATTAGAGTCTTTGAGACCTACAACAATACTTATGAGCTTTGGACAACTCTCAAAGATAAATATGCGTCCAAGAGGGATATGAATGTCTAGCCATTGTTGCATAAGTACACTACATGTAAAATGACGCCAGATGAAAATGTGTCCGACCATATGAACAATATGATTGTAATGGCTAAGGACTTAGAAGTTGTATGGTGTGCACTGTCAGAACCGCTATAAATTATTTCGGTGCTCAACAGTCTTTCGCTTGCCTTTGACATGACAACCACAACTGTGTTGTGTGTGTCAATGAATCAACTAAAAAGGTTGTTGAACTGCCCTCCATCTTGGCCATCGAGCAGGACATGGCAAAGAAAAGAAGACGATTGACATCTTCGAAGCAGAGGGGGATGCTCAAGGGGTGGAGGAAGAGGCTCATGCTATGCACCATCGACGCAAGCAAGCCAGACCAAACTTTAGCCCCAATAAAAAATAGTTCAAACCTAGGGCAGAACGCAAGGTGTCAATAGGAGCTTGTTTTGCTTATGGAAAGTTTGGTCATTTTCACGAGCACTTTCCCAACAAGCAAAAATAAAATGGCAATGGCACGTCCGACGGATAAGGAGGCAGAAGACCGAGAGAGCATACACCAGCAAGTCCTTATATGCCCTGGTGGTGGAGTGCAATGCAACAATGACAAACATTGAAAGATGAAGGATCGATTTTGGAGCGACCCGCCACGTTGCCAAGACCAAGGAAAACCTTATTGACTTAAAAAAATTGCAAAAGAGGAGAAGAGGATCTACATGGGCAACAACACATACCTCGATGTTCAGGGGATTGTTAAGTATAAGCTAGACATAAGAGATAGCTTTATAGTACTCAAAAATGTGTTGTTCGCACCATGATTAATGCACAATTTGATTTGTGTTCCTGTCCTTCTGCAAAAGGGACTTGAAGTTAAGTTCTATAATGGTCGAGTAATTATAGGCAATAACAATAAGGTGATTGCAACAAGGAAGTATATAATCAGTCATTACTTGTTTTGGGTAAAAGTTGTTAAGTCTAATGAAATAAAAGACTCTTCCCAATATTCTCTGTGTTATATGTCTGACTATAATATCTGGAATGAGAGGTTAGGACATTCAGGAAACTAAAAAATAGAATAAATAAAAAAAATTGTGTCTGACATCTTTGGTGCAAGGACAGTGTCATGTGAGCATTGCTTGGCCGGTAAAATGACAAGGACCCTTTTTGGTGTGGGGACAAAGTCAACTGAGTTGTTGGAATTAGTTCATTCAGATATTTATGAAACATTGAGTGTTCCTACTTATAAGATAAAAGAGTACTTTATTACATTTATAGACGATTACTCTAGATTTTGCTATGTATACCTCTTAGAAAGAAAGTCAGAAGTTTTTCAGACTTTCAAGAGGTACAAGGCATAAGTAAAAAAAAATTAGGAAGACTTATCAGGTGCCTCAAGACAGACAAAGGAGGAGAGTGTACCTCCTAGAAATTTGATAGTTATTGCATTCTAAAGAACATATATAAGCATACTATGATTACATATATGCTACAACAGAATGATATGACAGAGAGAAATAATAGGACTCTAATGAATGCAGTGAGATATATGTTGTCTCACTCGGGTATGCCAAAGTGCTTTTGGGGTGAGACTTTGATGAACACGAGTTACATATAGAATAAAATTCCCACTAAGTCCATAGAATCAACACCATATGAGTTATGCAATGGTAAGAAGTCTGAGATGGGTCATCTCCGAAAATGGGGATGTAAAGCGCACATGTTGATTCCTAGTCAGCTCAGGGACAAGCTGAACTTGAGAACGAAAACGTGCTGGTTTATTGAATATGATGAACAGTCCAAAGGGTATAGATTTTTCCATCAGAAAAAATGCTTCATAGAGAGTCGTGATGCTACTTTTCTTGAGAATGAAAAGGAGCAGGTTAGGGAGGATAATTATTCTCTCACGATTTCAGAAGAGATGATGGAGACAACTCAGGTGATCCACTGTACTATTCAGTAGTGAAAGTTGATGCTCCGCCTTCGAATGAGATACCCTTGGATGTAGTGGAATCGAGTACTTCCACAAGTATAACCGGCACCAAGCGCCAACGGTCAACACCCACACATTTGGATGATTATGTTCTGTACGAGTGCAAGACATCATATTACTCCATTGATATTCAGATAGAGGATAGTACCAATCCTATCACCTATAAAAAATTGATGACTTCTAGTGAATCGGAGTCATGGATGGCCGCCATGAAAGCTGAATTGGACTCGATTCACAATAATAGAGTGTTGGCATTATGTGATTTGCCAAAAGGGAGACAATCTATTGGGTGAAAATGTGTATTCAAGAGATACCGAGATGACGGTTCTCTTGATAGGGACAAATCAAGACTGGTGGCCAAGTGTTATACTTAAGAAGCCGGAATTGATTTTCAGGAGACTTATTCTTCAGTAGCTAAGTTTGCGCCGATTAGGACGATCTTAGCTATAGTGGCATATATGAATTTGGAGTTGTTTCAAATGGATGTCAAGACAATATTCCTTAATGGAGACCTATCTGAAGACGTATCACTACAAGAAAAGTGATCATTAACGATCAAATATTAATGACGAAGCATAAAAATGGTCGTTAATAACACTTGTTAACAATGAGAAAATAAAATCATCGTTAGTTCATGTATCGACAACGACGAGCAAATTTTTTTGTCATAATAAAATGTGAGCCGGTCATTAATAATAATAATTAGTGATCATCTATTTCACTCGTCTCTAATGATCAACTAATTACGATCATGAATATCATCATTAAAGTTCTTGGAATTAATGATTAAAGATCTCGTCGTTAATAATCAATTTATTGGCTGGAAATTAGAAAATTTTCTTCCAACATATATCTTTATAAAAGCTGTAACAGATTTTAAGAACTTATACGTTTAAAAAAAATAAAAAAACAATTCCCCATAGTTAATTTACTAATTAATAAAAAGATCTCCTTCGTAGGAATCATAATTGATTATATTAAAACAATTGCATTTGCACCGTTTGATAAAAGAAATCAATGGTAAAATCATGGAAAAAAAAAGAAGAAAATCCTGAAGCAATTATGGAAGGAAATAATGACCTTTCCTCTTCTAGACCTAAAAAAAATATTGCCGCTGCTGGTGCCCTATTGTCTTGACATTGTTGCTTGCCGCTGAAGTCGTCATCATCGTCGACCTGCACCATTGCTGCCCTACTATAATTACTGGTGCCTTCTCTCTCTATCTATCTCTCTGTTCAAGAGCAAGCAGGCAGGTCCCTCCGCATAAGCAGCTAGGTCCCTCCCTCTCTCCCTCTCTCTCTTCCTTGTTCGTGAGCAGGAGGGATAGATCTTTGTTCTCCTTATTCGTGAACAAGCAGGCATGTCTCTCTCTTTCCTTGTTCGTGACCAGGAGGTTCCATCCCTCCCTCCTCCCGTGACCAGGCACCCTCCTCTCTCTCTCTCTCTCTCTCTCTCTCTCTCTCTCTCT
>LTAE01002354.1:0-32161 GCA_001647135.1 Pontederia paniculata | reverse complement strand
TTTTCACATTGCTTCATCTTTTTTTCAAAAAGATATTACTTTAAGTTTATTATTTTTTATTTTTTGTTCGAGAAGTCATTATTTTGCATTTATTGAAAAAAATGAGATCTTTTATTAATTTTATAGGTATTGAAGATATGGAATTAAAGCTAAAGAAACGATGTTCGGATAGCGACTCAACCTTTAGTTTTTTTATTTTAGAAACAAATAACGATGCAAAAAACTTTTTATTGTTCTTTTTGGAAATCAAGATAGTAAGGATGCAAAGAACTTGAATGCTTAATGTTACAAAAGCCTAAAGCTATGAATATTTTTCATTGAACCATCTTTTATATGAAGTTATGAATATTTCATTGTGGTACCTCAATTCATTTTAGTTGTGTTAAATGATTATTGTGAAAATGTGTTGTTAATAATGGTTTAAATGTGTGCTAAAATGTATTATGATAAAAATCTCTTAAGATGTGACACTGACATGTTTAATGCATGTTAAATAGTCATATGAACGATCATTTTTTTTGGGAAAAAAATGTGTTACTAAAACTTTTAACGACAATTTTTTCGGTGGTCGTTCATATTTTTTTATGTTCAATGGTGAACTTTAAGGACCAATGTACTAGCCACTAAAATTATTTAATGACGAGACTAAAAATAGTCATTAATGTACTTCAACGACGGGTCATTTAGTCGTTAAAAAATATAAACGACAATTGACTATTTGGTCGGCAAAAAATTTTAACGACCGGATAGTTCAACGCCAAATATTATTAACGACCACAATTGTTGGTCATAAATGTGGATTAGCGACCTATTTAATGGTCGTAACAAAGTATTAAAGACCAGATTTATTATGGTCGTTAATGATATATAACGACCGACCACTTAAACCGTCATTATTGATTTTTAACGACGACATCTATAACGACCGGTCACGACCGGATATGTTGGTCGTTAATAATTTATAACGATAAAAAATTTTATATTAATGACCATTTTTCCCTTCGTTAATGTCACATTTTCTTGTAGTGTGTGTATGCGACAACTTGAAGGGTTTCAAGTGAAAGGTCAGGAGTATAAAGTGTATATACTCCGAAAATCATTATATGGCTTGAAGCAATCATCTAGGCAATGATATTTGAAATTTCATGAAATATTTATCCAATTTGGTTTCAGGACGAACAAAGTGGATCACTGTGTCTACATCAAGAAGAATGAGAGCAGTTTCGCGATATTATCACTATATGTGGATGACATACTGTTTGTCGGTGATGATGTCGAAATGCTCAGTGAAATCAAGGATAAATTGAGCAAACAATTTGAAATGACAGACATGGGTGAAGCCTCATATGTAATGTGCATTCAAATCAGTCGTGACAAAAAATTAAGAAGCTTGAGTTTAAGTCAGGAACAGTACATTAATAAGGTACTAAGAAGGTTCGGGACGCAGAATAGCAGTCCCGCACCGATACTACTAGTAGTTGGAAAGAGACTGAGTAAAAGTCAATATCCCAATGCAGGGCAAAAACTTTTGGGTGAGCCTTATGCAGAAGCGGTAGGCAGCCTAATGTATGCGATGCTCTGTACGAGACCTGATTTGGCTTACACGGTAAGCTTGGTTAGCAGATTTCAAAGTAATTCTGAAAATGCTCGCTGAAAAGTCATTAAGAGGATACTTCAATATCTAAAGGGCACGATAAAATTGAGTTTGAATACCAAGCTGATACACTCGAGGAAGTAGGATATTCGGATGCAGTTTTTGACAGTGATACAGACGATCGCAATTCTACATCATATCACTTGTTCCTTCTGGGTGGTGTAGTCATTCCTTGGGGCAGCAAGAAACAAGGATATGTGGTGAGACACACACATGAGGCCGAGTATGTTGCTTGTAGTATAGCAACCACTCATGGAGTATGTCTCATACGTTTCCTTTTAGAACTAGAATTCGATCTGGTCAGATGACCATTATCGATGTATTGTGATAACCAAGCTGCGATAAATTTGATACATAGTGGAGCCAATAGTTCAAAAGTATCACTATATTTAGGATATAGTTTATAAGAAGAAAGTAACCGTTACCTACATGCCTACGAGTGATATGTTAGTTGATTTTCTCATGAAGAGAATTGCAACTCGTACTTTCATCAAGCACGTGGGCTCGTGATGCATGCTAATTATGCAGATAAAATCGCTAGCAAGTGCACTAGTCCTATCAAGTAATAGTTCAACGATGAGTTGAGTATCGATCCCATGAGGACTAATATTAACTCTATCTATCTAATTCCATCAACTAATGAGAGAAGACATGTTTGTGCATGAAGATAAACTTTTAATAGGAAATGAATAAAATGAAAGAGAAGAAAAGAATTTGATAACAAAAGTCTTCTGGATTAGGATGATGTAAGATGAATAAGGACAAAATCAGTTTTACCCAAGTTCAAGTAATGTTTAGTTTAACTCAAATTCTTACGAGGATTAGAATCTACCTTAAGTATGATGTCATATTCATGATGCATCAACTATCTCAAAACTAAGACACTTGATTGTTCCTATCCAGGATGTCAATCTAATCAACTAGGATTTTGAGATGCACTAAAATGTATTTCTTAAACTATGGACCGTTCCTATCTAGGATGCCAATCTCATAGACCTCTCACCCAAGATATTCTTATCCAAGATGCTACCTAGATGTGTTATGCAATGTCTTGACTAATGATTCAAGAATCACTTTTATTTGTCAAAGAGAAATAAGAATTTGCTATTCTTATCCAAGACGCTAACAAAGATTCAAACTTTCAAGGATTCATAAAAGAGCATTAAGATTGACATGCATACGCATAAGAAATTCATAACTAAAATTAATTCAACAAAGGATTCACAGGTTTATCCCTTACAATATAAATTCTCCAGAAAAGATTTAAAAATAAATTACAATGGAGTTCACCCAAAAAGTTGAGAAGAAGATATTACAAATAATGGATCCAAACATAGGTATGACGATCGTCTTCTTCCTTTGTAGATTTCTTCTCTTTCTCTTGGCGTTGGGCTTTTCTTCAGGCTCGATATCCTCTTTAAAATCTTTCTTCAATTCTCTAGGTTATCAAAAAGCTCCAAAAGTTGATATCTTAAAATGATATTTATAGGTAGAAAGAGTCATGGAATAACAAACTTTGTTTGGAAGAAGATTAGGTTTAATTTGGGCTTAAAACGAGTTTAAAAATAATTGTTTAAAGTTTTCTCGTAAATTGTCACGGCCGTGACCGAAGGAAAGCGGCCAAAAATGCATCCGAGAGTTGTCAAGGGACGTGATATGTGTGTCACGACCGTGACCGAAGCTTAAAATGACTTCTGTAAGTGTCACGGGCCGTGAAAAGTTCGTCGTAGCTGTGGCCGAGGCTGAAACTTGATTCTGGAGCTTGTCACAAGCGTTATTGGCTTGTTATGGCCATGATATTCAACTTGTCAGCGTTCCGGGCGTTCTGGCCCCGTTTTCAATGTCACGGGTCGTGATTGACAGCCTTGCAAATATCTCCAACTTGAAATCGCGATTTCGAGCTCATTTTAACTCCGATTTGCGTGTCGTTTTTTCCAGTATCTTCATCTATTCATCCTCTTGTCTCATAGATAATAAAATTTCAAAATTGTGTAGTTTTCTATTTAAAATAAATAAATACAAAGAAGTATATAAAATGATGTATGCGATGTAGAAATAAGTGAAATTTAGACCAATTATGCTATAAACAACATGACTAATTTAGCACGCATAAGCTTGATGAGACTCAAGAGTGATTGAGTCAATACGAAGTATTCACGGACAATGAAACTTCAAGATATGATCTCCAGTTATACTACTCATGGATAGTGGGAGTGCTGATACAATGACCACATTGATCAAGTGGGATATTGTTATAGAAGTGACCATATATGATCACTCAGTTGCCGAAGATCTTGCGTGAACTGGAACACCAACGAACGCGGTGACATCGAGGCTGTTGGAACAGACGCGACGCAGTCCGTTGAGTGATGTCGTTGGAGCAACGACCGCGCGATCTTCTCGGTTGAACAACCGCTGAACGGGGGTGGAGTGCAGCATGCATGCGCCGTATAAATGAGTATCGGACGTGTGCAAGAAGCCCCCAATCGCATAGACGAACCCTTCCTCTCTCCCCTTCTTCTTGCTACAACCCTTTCAAGAAAATGATATACTGAACTTTTATTTTGTCATTAGTTTTCCTTTCTTGTACTTGTGGAATGAGTTAGACTGCCGAACATGCATTCATCCCCCAATCTCATTCCTTTGATATTACATTCGATTCAAATGCTCGATTTTGTGGACCTCGTGGTCCAACCAACCTTATAAATGTTCATGACGCACACCGAACCCCGATGATGCAGCTAGTTATGCACTGTAGACATATATATCTCAAAATAAAATATTTATTAAAAGGATGCTCTTATTCTCAAATTAACTTTTCAATGTCTAACGAAATCGTCAATCCTAAGTACAACTCTTCGAGTTTGAATTAGTACTTTCCCTTTTTTCTCTTGGTTATACAAATTTCGTATGTTCTCGACTAACCAAATTAAACTCTTATAATTTCCAAATTTCTTGCCAATCTGGATGTCCTTTCAATAAGAATGATATTTTATATATTTTTTTTTATGATTATCAGTTTTTGAAGTTTCACTTTGATTAGTTTGTGTCATCTCGATTCGCAGATCGATTTATGATGAGTGAAGCTCTGTATTTGGAGAAACTCGAGACTTTCAGAGAAGAAGATTATCTCCATCCCAACTCCTATCTGTAATTTAATTTTTATTTTGTTTGTGCTAAAAATATCAAAATCTTTCATGGGCCTGGGCCTTGGACCTGTAAGATGGATGTTGGGCTCGAAAAAAACCCCCAGATAACATGCTATTGGGCCTATCACATGCGAGACAGTAAGGTCCAGTGCGAAGTATTAGCAGGTGGAAGTTCCCACGTGCCTCGCGTACTAAGTGGACGGGTGACATGGAGCCATGCCACATGATCTCCTTTTTTTTGGTGCGTGCGTCGTGATGCGCTCCTTCCTTTTATCCTCCAACTGCTTTTTATCGATATCTGCCGTTTCGCGCGTGCGAATCTTCCTTTTGTTCCTGCCGCCGCCTCCTCCTCTGCAATCTTTTTACTCGCCGTACCCACGTCCGCATACAACTTTTCATGCACCCTTTCTCGATGGCTTCCGATTCTCCATGTGGACGATCCGATTCGACTGCCGCACATTAGCAGTTATGCGAACGGCAAATAAGAGACGCAACGTCGCAGCTCTTGACCAAATCAGTTCCCGGTGTAATTGCCACTCGAAGTCGTTGAAATTTACCATGATACCCCGAACTCGGGTAACTTTTGGCCGTTTCCTCCGCTTCAAATTAGAAACTCATCGCACTTCCCCCGTTTTTTCTCTGGTTTCTTCTCCACTCGCTGCTCAGGCAATCCATGGACTTCGTTTGCCCCAAAGATGCATCGGTTTGATGCCTTCCTACTACGTTTGATCATTGTTCACAGTTGTTTAACTCCCTTTTTAGTTAAATTCCGTTGGTTTTTTTTCCTCAAGAACCCGTCTTGTTAATTTGCAACATTTTGTTTTGATCTCTCTCTCTTTGCTTTCAAGTGGTAATTGCTGGTTGTCTGTAGATTTTTTTCTGCAGTTTCTTTGAACATTGAGTTTGTTGGGTAAATACGAGATCTCGAGCGACAATTCTTTGGAAACTTTTAACTTTAGCTTCGGATTTTGTAGGTGTGGGATGCGAAGGGATTTACACCATGCTTCGAGAATTTATATCCTTTTTTCTACTTTAGGATTCTTGATACTTCATGATGTGGTAAAATTTACTTCTTGTTTTTTTTCCTTGATTTCTGATACGGTCTTCGGTTTCGGAGGAGAAGTGGTGACTGTTGTTGCCGTGGTGGCGCTTGCTGTTGCTGCTGGACGGAATGCCCAAACTCAAAGAAACAGGGTAATATGCAGTGACTCATGCAATGCTGACTTTTTTTTGGTTTTTGCAAAGGATGACATGATAAAATGAATTGATTTGGTCAGAGAAGGATAAATAATAATGTACACGAGACTTTTAAGTTGACTGGTTTGTAAGTCTTAGTTGGGATCCTCTTGTTGCAGCATGTCAGCTTGTCTAAAGTGGTTATTCTAAGGACTATACCCGCTCTTGGAGCTTTAGTTTCTGCCTACCAGATATTTCTGCTGTCAAAGAATAGTCCTGAAGGACGTGGTGCCGAGCCTCACTACTGGGTCTACAGATGCTCTCAGCTTATATCGTGGGTATGCATTCAGAAATCAGAACCATGGATTCAGTATGGAGTAATCGTTTTCTTTCGGTACTCAGATTGTTTTCTCTCTCCATATTATCCGTGCTTGTAGATGGCTGTGCTGCTTTTATCTCTTCTGGATTACTGGTTTCTTGTACTTTGCAATCGAATCTTGTGCTTTTGGTGGATTCTGAAGCCTATCCTTAAGGTGCCTCAGTTGCTGAGAAACATATCGTCATTAGAGGTACCATTTGAGTTTGAAATGTTCTAACTGGCATTACTTGCCGCATTGAGTTGTTATACACTTCATAAGCTCTTGACTGATTGTGCTTGCATTTATACTCCAATTTTTGTTAAAAAGTTCTCATTGTCATTAATATCATGAATCTTGATTTGAAACTCGCCTATGTCCTATGTATTAAACCTTCTCCTACCATTGTTAGTGCTACGCGTGAAACATGTGAAATTTGAAACTTTTGAGGTTAGATTAGTTGTTAAAATGGAGAGGTCAGTTCCAGTTACTAACTAAGATGTGTGCTATGGACTACTCCTGTTAGTATGTAGCATGAATTCCATGGCTCTTTCTTTTTCATGCTATTCTGTCAGACTATCACGTGTAGTGCTGTAATTCGACTCACACAATTTCTTTAAACACAAAAAAGTTTATACGAACATTGTGTAACAGGTGATGCCATGCGTCATTGAAAGTTCTTCTGTTTTGGTAGAAATCATGTTTGCTACCTTCATTTGCTTGACCAGAATAATGTGTGCATCCAGTTTCAAAAGGTATTATTTTAATTCTACTTGTTTTTACGATCTCTTTTTTTCTGATTGATTGTCCTCAGTATGATGGCTTGTTTCATTTATTAATTTCATTTTCCTAAGCATTGATATCCTGCAGTGTCCTTAAGAACTGGTTGTGTTATAATATTTTCCACAATCCAGATGCTTTCCGAGAAGATCTACCTGATATTCTCCACGAATGACGCCATCCTGTTTTTCATCTATGTTTGCTTTGTCTATTGCTTTACCTATATAGTCTTAGTTTCTATGTTGCTCTCGATGTATGCTGCCTGAGCTATATAAAACTTTCTTTGACTTTCAGAGAATTTGAAGTGGTAAATGATCCTCTACTGTTGTGCCATGATGATATGAAGGAAGGTCAAAAAGTAGACATGGTATGCTCTTTTATTGCCTCCTGCAGAACTAGATAGCATGGTTACAAGGTTCTGACAATATGTTTGTGCGTCAGATGTGATCTTTGATACTTGTAGTGTTACAGACTTATATCACACTTGTTATATAAACTTTAGGCTTGTTATCGGTCACACTGACTTTCCTGTACTCCATGGAAAAAAAATGGTAATTCTTTTCAATAGAAGTTTACCCTTGCAAAAGGTGGACTTGTATTGGTCTTCAAGTTTACGTTTTATTTGATAATTCCTTTGTCTTTTCTAATTCATGAGGTTTCTGTACTTGTTGATAAGCAAACAATTGACTATTGTAGGATAAGAATTGCCACAGCTGGTGGAACCTCCTAACCTTCAAGTTTGTTGATATGATGATGGATGTTGGCACTAGAAAACAACTTGATTCTGGAGACTTAGTTTCACTGCCTTCTGAGCTTATGCCTTCTTTGTGCCATAACATATTATCAAGTAGCTGGATAGATGAAAGGACCGAACATTGCTCCAACTCGTCACTGTTTAGAGCAATCTACAATGCATATGGTTCGGCATACCTCCGACTGGGCTTGCTTAAGGTTATTTGATTATTTCTTTAAACTTTATAATTCATTCTAAAATTATATCTATTATCTTGGTTTTCAACTATTATTTTACCTATGTAACTGAAGTTATATCCTTTTCTAAAGGTTAAGTCATGTAAGTTTTGGCGCAGTAGATTTGATCATGCAATGTAGTTTATGAACATAAGAAAAAATCTTTGTGCACTTATGAATTTTAATTCTCATTTTCTTTTTCCTCTAATAAATTTATACGATATTTCTCAAACTGACTTATTGCTTTTCGTATTGAAGTTAGTTTAATCTTCGGTCCATTTTGCATATTTCATTTTCCTCAAGTGATGCCAATTTTGGTTTGATGTAGGCATTAAATGATTGTCTTGCTTTTATTGGGCCATTGCTTCTAAACAGACTTATTCGATTTCTTCAACAGGGTATACAATCCCATCTTACTTTTTTCTTATGCAAGTTATCTATATTTCTTATTTTACTAGAATAATAGTGCTTAAGCTTGTTGATTTATATTTTAGGCTAACAACTATGACAAAGTTGAGCAGTTATCATAGACAAACTTAAATTCCTTACTAAGTGTGACGTATTAGAGCACCTTAAGTAGTATATTCTTCAAGTGTTGGAGGATCCACTTTTGCTGGAAGAAAAATAGTAATGATGTATATTGAGATAAATTTTGCTTTCATATATCCAACATTTACCTAAAATCGAAAACATTCAAAACTAAAATTTTAGCTAATGACAAGTAAGGAAACCAGTGTCAGTGAATTTAAAGTAAGTTGTATTCAATTGATATATTAGTGTTTTATTAATGCTGAAAATCATCACGGATGCAAGTTGGATATATGAAAGCAAAATTTATCTCAATATACATCATTACTATTTTTAAATTTTTAAATTAAGTTGTATTCAAGTGAACACCCTCTTGAACTTCCATTCGGATAAAAAAAATGCAAGTGTTTTGTAATAATGCTGCATGAATGCAAAAAATTGAAAACGAACTTAAGAGAATGTAGAAAGGAAACTGTGATGGGGAACAAGTATGGATTATGCATAGAAGGAACTTTCTTGAGTTCTTGTAATGATTGAAACTAATATATAGTCCAATTTTAACTATTCATCGCAGTTCATTGTGCCTATATGGCATGGTGTTTGATTAGTTTCAGGTTGACAATAAATAAAGTAGATATCAAGCTTCCTTTAGTTTCCCTCATTTTGAGCTTTAAAGGTGTGGACTAAAATGTGGCCTCCTCATTTCCTGGTAAGAACGCTGAGAACTATGCATCATGTAAGAAATTTGATTTGGACAATTTTGCATCAGTTTGTCTATTTCTACTTTGTCATCGAGTAAGATGAACGATTGTATAATGTTCAAAGGGCAATGTGATAGTACCAGTTTGCATCACTTAAAAATTATGTGTTGGTTAGGGAAATAGTAGGTAGTTACAACCCACAATGTTCCATTAGTTTATGTTTTTCATTATTAGTTTTGTTGTAGTAACTAACACTTATTGCTATAGAATATATTGAAGGGTTAAAGATTTAAGGCAGCCTTTGAAAATATTTGGTCCACTACACATGGACTATTTATCATGGAGATTTGTCCACTCGAATGGACAAATTATTAGTTGTGATTGTGTTTAAAATTCTTGAACTATAGCATTTATCTTATTTTCATTTCCTTAGTTATATCATTTATATTTCCAGCTTCTATCACATTGTTACTTTTTCCTTACACTATTTCTTAGAGGAATATGTTCTAATTCCACTACTGTTCTGTAACTGAAAGATGATCTTACTTGATATTCAGTTTCCAAACAACAATCAATAGTAATGATAATATTTCTAGTATTAAATGCTGGATATATTGCAGTTATTATTGATTCAGAAAACTATAAAAAAGTTGTAATGTTCTTTTCTCTTTACTTTTTCCCTTAAGTCATCGCTACCTCATTGCATTAACTTAGTCTTGTATTATCTTCAGCCACATTTATTTTGTTGTAACTCTCATTCTTCCAGGATCTGTTCCTGCTACCGGATATGCTCTTGCTCTCTCCTTGGGATTTGTATCCATATTGAAGTATATATAATATCAAACTTTTCATAATTATTATTTGATATCCAAATTTATTGAAATCCATTGTTGATGTTTTCATATTTATGTGCCTTAGTGTGTTATAATAGATTTTGCATTTGACCATGTATGAAGAGTCAAATTCTTGTAATTGGAAAAAAAATATCGAATGCATCCTTTAGACTCCATGTTTCCCGTTCCAAAATCAGGGTTTGTGATGTGGGACAACAATAGAAATAATTATGTTGATCGTTGTAGCGATCTGAAATCTTAAACTTTGGACTGATACACGTTGATAAAGATGCAGAACAAGGTTGGCCAAACAATCAACCTTTAAAAATAACCAGCAAAAGACAAATCTTTGTAAAGAAACAAGAACCCAAGTTTTTGAAGAAGATGGCTTTATTGATTTATCATTGAATGGATAACTATTTTCCCATATATGTGCCTTTATAGGGTTATAAGGATTAGAATTATAATAAGATTAGAAATTTAGGAATCTATTAGGAAAAAGAATAAAGACACAAACTAAAACAAACTAAAACGCAAAGTATGTCACATGAGTTGGTGACCATGGAGTGTACCTTATTGTGCTTGCATATTCAAGCACTAGATTTTACTTATTTGTAAATGATTTTGTCTTAAATGAATCTATAGTTCATTTTTACTTGAAACTAGGATTTTTGTACATCCATATTGGTCCTTACAAGCATAAATGATAAATTCTAAATAGGTAATGAAGGTGATAGGAATGAAGACTGAAACCATGTATGTCGTTGGAGGGCGTATATGTTATCTGTCAAATGCCAAAGTTCTTTCTAAGTGAGATCAAGTACCAATTTTGTGTCTGCATGTTGTGCGTCCCTTCGTATTGTTTGTGTTCGAGAATGAGTTAAAAGGAAAGTTGCTAACTGTTAAGAACATAAATATAAAGATGTTGCTCTTCCTATCGGCTTAAGCTTTTAAGATTGTTGATAGAACATATAATTTAACATGGTATCAGAGCCAGAGGTCCTCGTCATTGCTCGTAATAAAAAATTAATTTCCTCTCTTAGTTGTTTACATGTTGGTCTTTGGGATAGACCAAAGTTGTCAACGGCCGCACATGAGGGGAAGTGTTAATAATATAAATATAAAGATGTTGCTCTTCATATCGACTTTAACTTTTAGGATTATTGGTAAAACATTTAATTTAACACTAATAATGAATAATGGTGTTAATGTTGCTTGTCACTTACATTATTTACTCAAGAGAAGACTTTTCCTTTCACCTTTGTTTTTACAATGTCGATAATATGTTGGACAATTTTTCTAACCTTCACTTATCCTTGTTTTTGAACTTTGACGAAGAAATCCATTTTTTGTGGTGCAGGTCCTTTCTTGACACACAATACTCTTTTCGTCTTCTAAAAATAAAGCTAATGCTGAGATCAAGCTTAACGACCTTAGTTTACCACAAGGTAATGAACCACTTTGAGATAGTGTTCGAATTTGTTTTTTCTTCTAAAAATAAAATTTGCAAGACGAAATGAAGTCTCTTTATTTTAAGGGTGTAGTATCCTGAAATATTGATCATATCTACATTTTTCAATTAATTTTGGTGATTTCAGTTCATCACAAGACAACACATTTTTTCTTCTTAAGAGATTACTACTGACCACATATGAACTTTTATAATTACACACCACACAAAAAAAATGACACAAAAAATGTGGTTTGGCGAAGTTTATATCATTTGTTATATTTATTTATGATCTAAATGGATAATATGTGTAGTTTTAAATTATTTGTGTCAAGTTGTGTTGGGTCTTCTCATGCCCATTTCTAGATTTAGAACGACAACTTGGTGATACAAACTAACCCTAACCGTAAACTAAATTATCCACTTAAATTAAATCAGAATTTTATTCATCCAAGCATGTTTTTGTTACAAACTTATAGGATTTATATAAAGTTCAAACTCCCATATAATCATAACATGGAAACCTAATTAAAAGGAAAACTAATCAAAAGTCCTAAAATGCTAAAGGCCCCTTAATGCTAAATATCACATGCTAAAGGGCATAATACCAGTGATTCTAGTTGTTCTACATCCATCTTCCCAATTGGGAAGAACTCAACTTCGATGAGTTGCAAGACTGTACAGGTGCCGTGCCGAAGGACAACATCAAGATGTCGAAATTGGGAAGAACTCAACTTCGATGAGTTGCAAGACTGTACAGGTGCCGTGCCGAAGGACAACATCAAGATGTCGAAATTGGCCTCATTAATCAAACAACAACATAGGAATAACTGATCTAACAGATGAACATGCGCTGATGAGGATGCTCATGCAACAACTTTGGAAATTTCAAATTCTGTGAATTGCTAAAATAATTCTTCTCATATGAGGCAATAGAAGGTGTCTCTTTGTAAACATCGACTTCAGAATATGGAGTTGTGTGCTTCCATTCATCACCTAAGGAGGAGATAGTAGTAAGACGCACAACAGCAAGATGAGAGTTAGTAGCAATAGGCTCCTCAATATTCGAAGGGTCTGACAATGGGTCAACTTCTTCAACATCAATACTTGTTTCGTTCGGAGGCAGGTCAATCGAATTCGAGTATACTGCAAGCACACGATGAGGACACTGAGAACGATGTGACCAAGTCTATGACAATGGAAACAAGTGCATCCTCGTGCAAGAGTATTGGGTGTAGTACTAGGCCCAAGCTCTGGTGGAGAAGGACAAATGTTCGAAGACATAGGTGATGTCAAAGGTCAGGTATGAGTATCACTTGTGGGTTGAAGTGTAAGACGAAGAGAAGGATCCTTTAAGTAGGACTCAACCCGAAGTGTTTTGTAAAAGGCATCATCCAATGACTCATACTATGAAGTTGCATTTCATGTTTGATATCAAGAATTAGATGATTAACAAAACGTATAGCGACAACCCACTCAGAATCATTATTATTACAATGATTTTTGGCCTCCTCATAGAGTTCCATATATTCTTGAATAGATGAGGAATCCTGTTGCAAATTCAACCAAGCCTCTAAAAGTTGATTTTTATATTTCGTAGGGACATAACGTTTTTTGAGTTTAGTTTTCATTTCAGCTAGATAGGAGGCAACTTTGATGCTCCATATTGTATGGAACATTTCACCAATATTGTTCGGTAGAACCCAAAATATTCATCTTAGCAAAACGAATCTGATGCTCATCAGACATTTAGTACCAATCAAAATAGTCTTCGAATTAGGTAACCAATCCACAAATGCTTTAGGGTCTAGCTTACCATCAAAGGAACGAGCATCAACTTTGACCGATGAGTAATATCGTCTCTAAGTGGATGAGGGCCCGAGAATGGTGGACTATGTGATCATGGACCTAGTAGAGGACCATGTGGTGGATGACCATATGGAGGGGGACCATGTGAGAGAGGACGTATGGCATAAGAGTCAGCATAATAAAATGAGATAACCATAATTCCAATAAAATGAGAAGCAATATGAGATATGAGACTAACACTGCTAATAAAAGTATAAGCCAACAAACTAACACACATGATCAAGAAAAGTAATTGCACCAAGATGTCATGCGATAATGTGTGTGCTAGAGCAATAATGTGGATCTCACCGAGGAGGGAAGAACTCAAAGCAAGTAGCACTCAATCTTATGGACCCGTTATTAATGTAGTAAAAATGTCAATGATCTAGCAAGTAAAGTAAAGTAGCTCGGTTACTGTATAGAAGTGACGCCTAAAATTGAGCAAAAGTTAGGGTTTGAAGAGACAAGATCACAATAGTTTGATGAAGATCAAAGGATAGTTTTGTTCTGATATCAATTGATGTAATCTAACTTTAACCCCAAACTAAATTATCCACTTTAAAGGAGAAATAAACTAATTCATAATTTTATTCATCCAAGGATGTTTCTATTACAATCTTATAGGGTTTATATAAAGTTCCAAACTCCCATACAATACATGGAAACCTAATTAAAAAAAACTAATCAAAAGACCTAAACTAAATTAATGAGTTAAAGACCCCACAATACTAAATACCACATGCTAAAGGGCAGAAGGCCCATAACTCTAATTGTAACATCCTAATCCATCAAGATATTGTTCGTTTTGGATCTTGGCCAACATGAATTTAAAACGCGTCTTGACAAGTCCAAGGCATGTCCACATATATATCAAGTATCTCTCTCGTGACTTGTCTATGTGGGACTAATCCAAGGCATGCCTCTTGCATCCTTCCCCTTTAGTGGACTTAATGTCCTCGTTGAGTGGTTTCCCATCATGGGACAAAGGCTCAAACAGAGTGACTTTGATACCACATGTAACATCTAGGCTCATCAAGATATTATTCGCTTTTGGTTTGGCCCGCATGACAAGTCCAAGGCATGTCCACATATATATCCATCATCTCTCTCGTAACTTGTCCATGTAGGACTAACCCAAGGCATGCCTTTTGCATACTTCCCCCTTAGGGCGTGTCTTCGTTGAGCGGTCTCCCATCATGGGACAAAGGCCCACGCGGAGTGGCCCTGATACCACATGTAACATTCTGGCTTATGAAGATATTGTTTGCTTTGGGCCTTGGCCCATAAGTTCAAGACATGTCCACATATATACCCAACATTTCTCCTATGACTTGTTCATGTGGGACTAATCCAAGACATGTCTCTTGCATCCTTCCCTCCTTAGGGGATTCAACGTCCTCATTGAGTGGTCTCCCATCATAGGACAGAGGCCCACACAGAGCGTCTCTGATACCACAAGTAACATCCTGGCCCATCAAGATATTGTTTGTTTTTGAGCCTTAACTCGCACAAATTTAAAACGCGTCTTGACAAGTCCAAGGTATGTCCACATATATACCCAACATCTCTCCTTTGGCTTGCCCATGTGAGACTAACAAGGCCCAAAGTGAAGAATATCTTGATGAGCGAAGATATTACATGTGGTATCAGAGCTGCTTCGCGTGGGCCTCTGTCCCATGATGGGAGACCGCTCAACGAAGACTGGGAGTCCCCTAACGGGGGGAGGATGCAAGAGGCATTGCCTTGGATTAGTCCCATATGAACAAGTCACAGGAGAGATGCTGGGTATACATGTGAACATGCCTTGGACTTGTTAAGACGTGCTTTAAATTCGTGTGGGCCAAGACCCAAAGCGAACAATATCTTGATGAGTTAGGATGTCATATGTGGTATCAAAACCGCTCCGCAAGAGTCTCTATCCGATGATAGGAGACCACTCAATGAGGATGTTAGTCTCCTAAGGGAGAAGGATGCAAGATGCATGCCTTGGGTTAGTTCCTCTTGGACAAGTTACGAGAGAGATGTTGGGTATATATGTGGACATGCCTTGGACTTGTCAAGATGCATTTTAAATTCGTGCGGGACAAGACCCAAAGCGAACAATATCTTGATGGGCCAGGATGTTACACTAATTGTCCTACATTACCTATAGGACACGTTTTGTGACACGACTTAACCCACCAATATCCTTAGGAAATAAAATTTATTTTCATTTTTCATATTGTTGTTGTATACTTGAGAGAGAATAGTTGACGTTGTTTTCTTATTGCACTTCATTGTGTTCCTTTCCAAAGGATATTTGCAATGTAAAGATACCACCGAGTCATGTAAGAATAAATTTACTCTTAACACCTAAAAGATCCAGTTAACATTCTTTTTCATACTCCAATTGGCACATTTTGTTTTCATCTTTCTATTTGCAGTCCAATATATCGTTGAACAATATACACATTTGTCTTGATTAGTTCTCTAAGTGATATTTATATTCTGGCTTAAGAAAAAGCTTGTGAGATTTAAATATAAATATTAAAGTATGCACCTTGTACCATTGAATTGTCGAGTTGACTATTGATTTGTATTCCATGTAACAAATCTTTTAAGTTAGATTTGAACCCAAAAAATATCTTATAAGTTGGAATATTTTGTGGATAGCACAACCTTTTGCTGATTCCTTAAAAAAATATTTTTCTCTTTTCTTGTCACCTATAAGATGATTTTCTGGTTTTTTATGCTAGTGCCTTCATACCAATCTAGTGGAATGCTCCAAGTTTTCTGAAGGTGAAGTACAAAATTTCATGTCTGTGGATGCGGATCGAGTAATTAATTTGTGTAACAGTCTTCATGATGCATGGAGGTATGACAATTTGTGTAGGATCTTCATTGTTTACTTTGTTTACATTATTATCATGCACTTAGATATAAATTACAAAGTGTAAGTTTCTGTCTAGTTGTTTTGTCGTGTGTTGCTAATTGAGAATGGAAAAGAATGGCATCTTCACTTTGATGAAATAATCTTTAGATCTTTACATATGATTTGCATTGTCGTCTATAAATATTTGAATTTTCTCATTTTCCAAAAAAAATATTTGGAATTTCTAGGCAGCCAAAGTGAAGCAATATTCTCATTTTTTTACCTTTGTTGCTTTAGTATACTAAAATGAAAATTTTAATTATAATCTGTGTTACTCCATCTGAATTTCTATTGATCTTTACTGGAATATTTTTTAAGACCTTGTGTTTGTGAAGAAACCTTTCTAAAAAAAATTGTGGAGTAACAAACTCTGAGTCGCTTTGAACTATTATGTCTCAAAAAAGTTTTGGTAAGAAGCTTTTGTATTCTTTATGATGTTGCTGCTGGATATTATTGGGACAAAGTTCTTTTTCCCTTTCGGTAAAAGAGTAGATGATTTCACATTGAAAAGAAAGGAATAGGGAAGTTGTGTAGTAGAACTTCTGCAACTTTCATATAAAATCTGATGATGTTAATCTTTATGATATATCCTATATCCGTCTTTCTCTACATGAATTTAACTTCTCTGCCCATGTCACTAGCCTGCCTTTGCAGATAGTGTTGGCATTGTATCTCTTGTACACCCAAGTCAGATTTGCATTTGTTTCAGGAGTTGCAATCACCATCCTGCTTATACCAGGTAAGATAAACCTCAAAAAGTAAGTTTTGATAGTGATAAACTATAAGATATGTTGTTTCTTGCTTTGTATAACAAGTTTGAAGTCATATATAGATTTTTTGAGTTTACACGCCATACCAGAATACTCCCCCTGAACACGAAACCCAGGAGGTTGAATCATATAAACTTCCTCTTCAAGATTACCATGCAAGAAAGCATTTTTAATATCAAGTTGGTGCAAAGACCAATGTTTAATAGCAGCCAAATAAAGAAGAAGACGGATAGAAGTGATTTTAGCAACAAGTGAAAATGTATCACCATAGCCCAAGCCAGGAATATGAGTATAACCCTTCGCAACCAAACGAGTCTTTAAGCGATCAACTTGACCATTAGGTACTTTGACAATAAATACCCAGCGACAAGCCAATGTAGTTTTACCACGTGGCAGAGGTACAAGTTCCCAAGTACCGCTAGCATGCAAAGCAGACATTTCTTCCATCATAGCTTTGCACCAACCAGGATGATTCATGGTTTCTACAACAGTTTTAGGAATAGAAACAAAATCCAAAGAGGAAATAAATGCAGCATATGAAGAAGATAGATGACTATAACTTAGACAAGAATAAATAGGATGTGGATTAATAGTACTGCGTGTACCTTTTCTGTGAGCAATAGGCAAATCAGATTCTGCTTTAGATTATGATGGATTCGAGGATGAAGGAATAGATGGCACAAAAGGAATTGCATCTCCTTCTTGAGAATTTGTCTCATGCCATCTTCAACTACTGGGGGTCCTTTCTTTCGTTGTTGATATGTAATAATATCTTTATGGCCAGAAGGTTGAGAATCAAATGCTTCCAAAGGAGCATATGAAGGTGGTACATGCGAATGCGGAACAGGTAGAGGTAGTGACTCAGCTATAGATTCAGAAGAACTTGAACCGGAGAAAAATGGAGTAGACTCGAAAAAGGTGACATTTGCACAAACAAAATAACGATGAAGATCAGGATACCCTTTTTTGCCACGATGATATCCAAGAAATACACAACGAATAGAACGAGGAAACAACTTAAACCTGCCCGAGGATAAATTATGAACAAAACATACACAACCAAAGATTCGTGGAGACAATGAATAAATTGCATCTCGAGGAAACAAAATTGAAAAAGGGATTTGATCATGTAGAACAGTAGAGGGCATCCTATTAATTAGATAACATTCAGTAAGGATTGCATCATCCCAAAATTGCAGCAAAACATTCATATGGAACAATAGTCTGCGAGCAATTTCAACCAAATGCCTATTTTTTCTTTTAGCCACTCCATTTTGTTGTGGAGTATAATCACAAGAAAATTGATGTATCATGCCATGAGAAGACATAAAAGATTGAAAATCTGCTGAAAAGTATTCTCTAGCATTATCACTACGAAGAATTCGAATAGGAGTATCAAATTGAGTTTGAACTTCAGCACAAAAAGATACGAAGATAGACAATAATTCAGCACGATTTTTCATTAAATAAACCCATGTCATTCTGGAATGATCATCAATAAAAGTAACAAAATAACGATAACCTTGTTTTGAGTTGACATGACAAGGACCCCATACATCAGAGTGAACAAGTGCAAAAGGAGCACTAGCTTGTTTATTGACCCTACTTGGAAATGACACTCTAGAATGTTTCCCAAGTTGACAAGACTGACACTCTAACTCATTAATATGAGACAAGCCAGAAATCATTTTCTTTAAACTAGACAATGACGGATGGCCAAGTCGACTATGGATCTGCAGTGGAGATGCAGCAACCGTGCAAGCTGTTGGTAACTTGGGTGGAAAGGAAGTTGACAAATAATAAAGACCACAAGACTCATATCCCTTGTCAATCATTCCTCTTGTCCTCGAATCCTGGATAACAACAGAATCAAAGGAAAAAGTCATAGTACAATTAAGTTTCTTAGTAAGTTGGCTAATGAAACCAAGTTAAATGGGAATTTAGGAAGATACAAAACCGAGGACAAAGATAAAGATGTGGTAGGTGAAGCAGTTCCAATGCCTTGTACAGAGGCAGAAGATCCATTGGCTAAAGTGACAGATGGTAGAATATGAGTACTAGTAAGCTGCGAAAATAAAGTTGGATTACCAGACATATGATCTGAAGCACCTGAGTCAAGGACCCAAGGCCCCAACGGAGATGATTGAGTGATGCACGCGATGGGTTGACCTGATTGTGCAAAGGAAGTGATAGGAAGAGATGTCTCTTGAGCATGCTGAGCAGTTTGGTGTTGGAGAAAACGAGCATACTCTTCTGCAGAAATAACCACAGTAGTTTGTTCACCATAAAATGGCACACCATCAGCAACATGGGTCCCATCTATTTGTGCTTGAGCTGCATTGACTACCTTGGGATTTGAAGGAAAACCATGAAGAGAGTAACAAGTATCACATGTGTGCCCTCGCTTGTTACAATAACTACATCTAGGTACATTTCCACGACCACCCTTGCCATTGCCTTTACCATCTCGTCCACTACGACTACCATGATTGTTGCCACGACCACCAGAAAAGAAATTAGGAGAGTCAACATGTGTTGCAAGAGTGGACCTCTCTCTTATATGCCCAACATCAGGTATAATGGACGTGGATGATACTCGCAGCAGTCGCGAAAAAATATCAGCGAGAGGAGGAACAGAAGCACTGCCTAAGATTTGAGTTCGAACTGGCTCATATTCAGAACAAACGCTTTGTAAGCAAATAAATGCAAACATTTTATCATGTTGTTTCTGTTGACTCTTCAAGTCTTAGGTGAAGGGCATCAATTCATTGAATTATGTGAATAAAGCTTGTAAGTGGCTCAAGTGTTTCTACATGCTGTGTCAGATTGAAATAAACGAGACAACACATCATATATTCTTGTAACATCACTAGTATACAATTCCTGAGCACGAACTCACACCTCTCTACATAAGCGATAAGGACGAAACATCACCATCAAAGAGGGTTCAATTGCTTGCCATAAAAGACTAAGCAACTGAGCATCTATCTTCCTCCAACTGGCTTGTTCAGAATCTTTAATATCTGAAATAGACTTGCTAAGATGTTCTTCTTGTCCTAAACCCATAAACCAAACTTCAACAGTGATGCTCCAATCAGAAAAATTCTTTCCATTCAGTTTTACTGTAGTAATCACTTGACTCCCAGAAATATAAGATACATTATTGCCTTGTAGGATGAGAAAGATCTGCACAGAAGTTCTGCACTAGGGTTCCTTGCAAATAAGAGAGAAGACAAGAAGAACTTGTTAGAGTTTAGACAAAAAGCTGCAGCACAACAGCAGGAAAAAGAACTAGGGTTTTTTTTGTGTGTGGCTCTGGATACCATGAGCAAAGAGAGATTAACAGAGGAAAAATATCCCACCATATTCTGAGGGATCATCTTGTATTTATATATGGTGTACAAGATATATGGAAATACTATATATGGAAAGACTAATAATACAATATCTGTATATATAGAAAGATATATTCTTAATAGTGTAATTCATATGTAGTTGAACGTGCTAAATGTTGCATGTTCATTTATATTCTTTTGATGTTATATTCTTATGGGTATTTGGAACTTAAGTTTTTTTTTTTTGAATGGTTTGCTTGGATCTTGATACTCTCTATCACTTCTTTTCTGCAGTAAATAAATGGATATCCACATTAATTGCAAATGCAACCGTGAAAATGATGAAAAAGAAGGATGAGAGGTAGGTTAAAAATGATTGCAATGTTGTTGAATCTCCATTAAGCTTTTCACAGTTGACAGATTTAACTGTCCAGTTCGTTATTTATTTTGTTTCTTCCATGACTACATAAAATCCTTCATTCATGATCAGGATCAGAAGCGTTGCAGAACTTTTGACATACATTCGAATTATTAAGATGTTTAGCTGGGAAAATCTGTTTACCAAAGGTTTGATGGAAAAAAGAGAAATGGAAGTCAAACACCTCTCAGTAGGCAACATATAGTGTCATGCATGTAAAACTTTCTTCATTTTCTAAGATAAGTTTTCTGAAGCTTACATATATCTGTTGCTTTCTTGTCACTAAAGACCCGCAAATACTTGGATGCGTGGTGTGTTTTCTTTTGGGCAACAACACCAACCCTCTTCTCTTTGTCTACTTTTGGTGTCTTCACATTAATGGGCCATTCCTTGGATGCTGCTACAGTAAGATAAGAACCTTTTTTATTCAATACATTTTGTTATTAATTTGTTTAACATACTCATGAATATTCCTCACATCTTATGTAGGTTTTTACATGTGTTGCCCTATTTAATACATTGATATCTCCCTTGAATTCTTTTCCATGGGTAATTAATGGTTTGATAGATGTAAGTAGTGCAATTCATTCATATCCTTTTTGTATTCTTTATGGACCTTTTTTCTGTAAATACCAAAACTAGTGTGAACCACATTGCAGGCTATTATTTCTACTAGGCGATTAAGCAAGTATTTATCTTGCCGTGAAAAGAATTCTGTATACAGAGAAGGCAAACTACAAGAACATAGCTTATCTTCATCTCTAGCTGAAAATAGTAACCCATCAGCTATCATATTTCAAGATGCGTGTTGTTCTTGGACTAATTCTAATGTGGCAGAACAGAATGCAGTTTTGAATAACATCTCCTTAGAAATCCCAGAGGGTGCATTTGTTGTGATAATTGGGGAGGTAATCACTTGTCTCTATATATGAGTAATAACGGTGACATTCTTTTTCTTGCTTTCTAATAAACTAGGTGAATAGATTCCTCTTTCTGTAATTGATTCAGTGAATTTTAAGTGTTAATCATAAAATGCTAGAATGAATTTACTGACTGCTACAAGATGTGCCTTTATACAAAAGAAAATTACTTAGACATGAAGAAAAAGAGAATGAAAAATATGCCATTTAATTTACATGAGTTGTGCATCAGAGGATTGAGGCGATGAATGATAAAAGAAGTAATCCCACATTGTATTGTGTATCTTCATACGTGATTTTTGTTAGTAGTCCTACCTGAACTAAACTCATCTTCTTTGAATCCTTACTGATAACATCAAGACTTACTCATATGGAGATAATAATTCCAGATGGGCGGGTCAACTTGAGGTTGCATTAGCCATTTTACTCTTAAACACTTATGCTTGAGCTTGAGATAACCATGAATTTATATATTCTGTTTGCATCTTTTTAAAGGTAGGCTTAAATGTTATATATGTAGAGCTCATCATTTTCCATCATATCTCAATGTCTGAAAACTCAAATGCTTCAAGTAATGTGTTGTGAACTGTATGTATCTAATTCTGATGGTGCATTATTTTCAAATTTATTCTCATTGAATGATTCTGCTGTTGATGCATTATTTTCGAATTTATTCTCATTGAATCTGTGTGCTGTTGAGACAATGAAAAGAAGCAATATTTGTCCCATGGTATTATAGCGGCCATATAACTAATGCAATAGTGTTGCTGCACATAATGATGTGGTATTATGCTCTCACAATTTTGATGCAACAAACTCAATAAGAATATTAAGCATACATCTATAATACAAACATTGTAGAGCAAGTTCAATATGTCATCCCTCACTGTTTATCATATGCTATTTGGAATGTTCAGTGATTTTTCCAATGGTCCAACTATTAGGTTGGGTCTGGTAAATCATCTTTACTGAATTCCATCTTGGGGGAGATGCAAATCGTTCATGGATCTATTTATTCAAATGGGTCAGTAGGATATGTGCCACAGGTACCTTCTATAGTCTAGTAACAATTTTATAATGACTTTGACATCTGAAATACTGCCATGACAATCATTAATGATTGAATGTAGGTTCCCTGGATCTTGTCAGGTTCAGTGCGTGATAACATTTTGCTTGGAAATGATTTTAATTCTAGAAGGTGAATTGAGCTTGAATTGCTTCTTGATGTAGAAACGATTTTAGACTCAATTATGTATGAGGACCCTTACTAGTTCCAGAGATGAGATTTGTCCTGTAGTCTTATGTAGTCTCGTTTACAATTTCTATTTTACAACTAAGATAAGAACTTCAATCTTTAATAGATATGCAGAAGTGTTGCAAGAATGCACACTTGATGTTGATATTTCACTTATGATTGGAGGTGATTTAGCATATATTGGAGAAAAAGGAGTCAACTTATCTGGTGGACAGAGAGCTCGTCTAGCATTAGCAAGGTCAATTGATGTTTTCTGATAGTGTTGTATGTCATTACATAACATCATTTATTTTAACTCCTGATTTGGTCTTTTGCAGGGCTGTCTATAATGACTCTGATATTTACTTACTTGATGATGTACTTAGTGCAGTCGATTCACAAGTTGCATTCTGGATTTTACAAAGAACTATTTTGGGTCCCTTAATCAACCAGAAGACTCGGATTCTATGTACTCATAACCCTCAGGTTTACAGCCTGTCTTGATTTTATAAATGACATCTTTTTGTGCTAAAGACTATTCTAAAATCAATAAACCATTAAAGCTACTTCAGTGTTTAGCGAGCTTCCGGAAAATCATTTACAAAATTAACCACTGATTCTCTGTTAATGTGTAGAGAAGTTTTTGAGGAAAATAGAATTAGAGATACAAATATCAGGGAAAATTGGTATTGCTCCTTTTGCCAAAAAAAAATGTTGCTTGTATGATTAACCACGTCAAATAAGAGCCTAAAGATACTTTGGAATGTGCAATATACATTTGGTGGTTGCTAAAAGGGGAAGAAAAAAAGTCTAAATTAATGACTTTTACATGAATTGACTGAGAATTGGATACATGATAGAGTAGAATGCATAGGAATCATCCATAGCCAACCCCAGCTAGCTTGGATCTGAAGTTGAGATGATAATTTTATTTGTTATTTTGTTACTCTCTCTTTTTACTAAGATAACATAAGTGGACATTTTAAAAGTCTTCCTCTTCTACAGGCAATTTCTGCTGCAGATATAATTGTAGTAATGGAGAGAGGACATACAAAATGGGCTGGGAGATCTTCTAGTTTCTCTATGTCTCCTTATTCAACGATCTCTATACCTAAGGAATCACAATTCTCATTATCACCATTATTTATACAAGAAGGTGAATCTGTTTCCACTGAGTTAAAACCTAATTCTCCGGTGGAGAATGATATTATAGCTGCATCTGAAGGGCAAAAGGGAAGTTCTATGACAGAGGTCAGGAAAGAAGGCAAAGTTGAATTTAGTATTTACAAGTGAGTGAATCCTTATTTGTTCTAGATGTTATTTGGAGATAATGTGGAAAAAATAGTATAAAGCAAATCTTCCAGATTTATTATTTTATTTCTTTAGATAACTACTCTGATGAAAAGTTATATATTACTTTGCAGAAGCTATGCCAAGTTTGCCAGCTGGCATGTTGTTATTTTCATATGTGTCTCTGCATCTCTTATGCAAGCCTCTCGGAATGGAAATGATATGTGGTTATCTCATTGGGTTGATTCGACTCCTGGAGATAGTGGTGTAAAATTTTATCTGGTATTTGTTTCTATCTTTTCCTTCTCCAAAAAATGAAAGAACTTAAATCTATGTCTAATTGCTTAAGTGAATAAGAATTTCATCATATAAAAGATAAATTTTGGTTAATATGCAAGATCATATCTCTTATTTGTCTACAGATAATTCTCTCGATATTT
Source organism: Pontederia paniculata (assembly GCA_001647135.1). Lineage (NCBI taxonomy): Eukaryota > Viridiplantae > Streptophyta > Magnoliopsida > Commelinales > Pontederiaceae > Pontederia > Pontederia paniculata. The sequence goes on along the minus strand of LTAE01002354.1, from coordinate 7,399 downwards.
GGCTTTATGAATTCCCTATTGACGTTAGCAAGGGCATTCTCATTTGCATATGGAGGACTACGTGCTGCAGTTCAAGTGCATTCTGAGCTTTTGATTAAGCTTGTTAATGCACCTATACTATTCTTTGACCAAAATCCTAGTGGGAGAATACTTAATAGGTTAGAAATAAGGATAATATTCTGCATTAATGAAATATCTTATTGTATTCAAATTTGCTAATTAATAATATGCGTTGCAGATTATCTTCGGATCTTTACACAATTGATGACTCTCTTCCATTCATTCTTAATATTCTCTTAGCAAACTTCTTTGGTTTACTGGGCATCGCAGCTGTATTGACCTATACACAGGTGAATAAGTAGTTGGTTTGAAAGATGTGCAAATTAAATTAGTTTTTTTACTTATCCTGTTGAACTAACATGCTTAGTGATCAATGAATTATAATGCAGGTCATTATTGTGTTCCTTTTATTTCCACTGGGGTATATTTATGGCAAATTGCAGGTACTCCTCAAATTTTATTTCTTTTATTGTACTATTAAATTTATGTTCATGTATTTAGTTAATTGATAATTGTATTTCATGAAATTAGTCGTTTTGATGTATTACACTCTAGTGCTATTTTGTATTTAATTTGTCAAGAATGACAGAATTTTAATCTTTGCATACACCGCTACAATAATTATGTAGAAACTAAACATTCCAAGTGTTAGAGGTGTTGAACTTTTTCCTTATTGAATATTAGGATACCATCAAAGTAAACAATAAAAATTCGACCATGAACACCATAGTCTAGCACTTCAGCCATGGCCTCACTAAAGAATATGTAGTGTAGGGTTTTCGTAGAGTACTCTTGTATCTTGTGCTAAACAGATATCACTAGGATCTTTTTTCAACTTAGTCAATGAGTACCTTGGCGACAGCTGCATGTTGTCAACCCTCGCTCTACATGCTCCTTAACCAATGTGCTTGTATGCATGTGTGTTGCACTCAAAAAGTAAGCAATGGACCCCTGCTGAAATTTTAAGGTTGTTAACTTTTATTTAACGAAAATCACTCTTTTACCATATATTATTTTAGATATTATCATCATATAATATTCTTTGTTTCTCCTTTTCTATTTTATCTTATTTCTCCTCCTTTAAATTTTTTTAAACTATAAAATAAATTAATTTTTTAAAAAAATTAATATTAAATTAAATTATTGAGATTATTTTTTTATATTTATTGATACATTTGAAATAAATATAATTTTCATGGGTTTAATAGTCAACATTTCTCTTAACAAGCATCGCTACTATTTATTGTTATTATAAGCATTTTTATCCAAATGTATAGCTACTTATTGTTTAAAATAAGTTTCAGCAATAAAATGTTTATCAACATTAGTGCAGATATTTTTCATCAGCTATGTCAAACAGACTCTAAGACCCTTCTGGATCACTTCTTGTCCACAAAGTAGGCAAAATTTGTTTTTTCCGTTATTCCTTTGGTATTTGCTCTCGCATATACACTTGTGAAGTTTTCAGCTTCAATGGTTTTAATACAAAGTAGATGACTATTCAAGATTAGTAATCATTCTTCCTTCCTCATGTGGCGGTGTTTCTCTCATATTAACATATATGCACACGTGCTGTCCAATGTATTCACTCGTTTAACTCGACGTCTCTTATAGTTCTACTACAGGTCCACTTCACGTGAGCTGAGGAGGCTTGATAGTGTTTCTCGCTCACCTATCTATTCATCCTTCACAGAAACACTTGATGGCTCATCAACTATAAGGGCATTTGGAAAGGAGGTGTGTAAGAAATGTTGTTTTGTTCTGTATTGTAAGTTTCAACCTGCATATGTTACGTTTTGCATGTTCTTCTTTTCGCCATGTAACTTTTACATGTTTAGACATCTAGAACGCAAGTAATAATCACAAAACCTAATTAGTGGTGTTATTTTCCAGAGCTTGATATTGCTTTTGGATTGGTAGTTTCTATAACATGGATTGTAGTATTAATTATTTGTATCTTTCTTCTATATTCCAATGTCCTACAGAAAACCATTTTGTAAATAATAGCTCTCATAGATTGGTATAAAATGGTTCACTAAATTTTTAGTTTGTTGAGTTTGGAATAAAGCACATTCTGCTTTCCAAACTTGAATATAGTTCAAGGACATTGATTAATAATAGTTGTGCGCTTGAAGTAATTCTCAAGCTATTTTTCAACAAACAGATCTCCAAATACTGATGCTTTTAGATGGCCAGGCTTTTGATCTATAATGGATTTCATTCTCTTTTCTAAGATATGTACATGGACATTTATCTTTGAGATGCTTGATGGTTGGTTATTGATCTGCTCTTGATATCTTCTCAAGAATTTTCACTATTGGTTAACTTGCTCAAATCAAATCATTTGGAAACATTTTTCTATCACACTTAGGTGTACTTAAGTCGCCATTTAAAAAATATATTAACTTAAGTCATTCACGTGTTCACAGACATAGATCATGATGTTATTGTTTTAAGCAACTAATTTCTTGCTCTTTATTTCCTTCACATGTTTGATTCTATTTTCTCAGTCAAATTATAGGTTTGTTTATCTATCATTTGACAGTTTGTTCTTGTATGTCATGTAGCTTGTGGTTACTCATTCCACAAGTCATGGTGTATGTCATTTTGATTAATCGAATCATGTGCTTCTCTTATATTAATGCCTAACCAGAATAACTTGAGACTAATGTATCATGTATTCGACATAGAAAACTCTCACATAAATTAACATTTGTGTTTTTGCTTCTGGATGAGTAATTATAGCTTGGTATAAATGGGCAGGAAATCTTCTTGGACAAGTTTCTGAAGCATGTGATGTTGTATCAGAAGACGTCCTACTCTGAGTCAACAGCAAGTCTGTGGCTTTCTTTGCGACTTCAAGTAATATTATTTACTTACTATTCTTCACTTTAGACAAAGTCGCACAATATCTGTTCCAGGAAAAAATTGTCATGTTATAATTAAGCTGTAAATTTATATTGTCAAAAATGAAGCATTGCTTGCATGATATTTTTCACTTACTAGCAGTCGTGCTTTATTTCAATTTTCAAGTGACATATCGAGATGCTAACCAGTGAAATAATTCAGTTGTTGGCAGCATTCTTAATTTTATTTATTGCTGCGATGGCTGTTGTTGGTTGCAATGGTGATTTTCCACTTAATTTTGGTACACCAGGATTGGTAAGTCAATTATTGGAACAATATTAGTTGAAATCAAGCTGCATGTCTTCTCAAAAAAAAAATCAAGCTGCATGTCTTTCGTATGCAGGTATTTCTATTAATCTCTGTTGAATCATCCCTTTTTCACAGGTTGGACTATCCCTGTCTTATACAGCACCAATTGTATCATTGTTGAGCAGCTTTCTGACAAGTTTCACAGAGACAGAAAAGGAAATGGTTTCTATTGAGAGAGTTGTTGAGGTAGTAACCATCATTGAACATACTTCTGAAACATTAATCAGTTGCTAACATGGTGATGGTTTTGTAGTACATCGATATACCACAAGAGCAACTTCAGGGATCACAACAACTTCCTGATAACTGGCCAGTTCAAGGGCAGATTGAGTTTAAGCATGTTACACTTAAATATAACCCATCGCTGCCATCTGCCTTAAATGATGTTTCTTTCAGCATTGCAGCAGGCATGCAGGTCAGTTCTATTGATATTTTTATACTCGATGAGAAGTTTCAGCATTAGGTTGTACTATTGTTTCTACTTTTTAACTGTTTTCTGTGGCTTCATTCACTGTTTTCCTTTGGATGGAAGAAGTTTCTCTCTGTCAAGTCTTTTTACTTTGCAATTTTAGGTTGGTGTTGTTGGGAGGACTGGTGCTGGAAAGTCCAGTGTTCTAAATGCACTTTTCCGTCTTGCTCCCATTTGTACTGGGGAAATCCTGGTAGATGGCCTTGATGTTGCTGATATTGCCGTTAGAGATCTTCGTGGACGGCTTTCAGTAGTTCCACAGAGTCCATTCTTATTTGAAGGGTCTTTAAGGTAACACTAAGTTAATGCTAAGCTCCTTCAGGTTACTTCATGCCAAGACGAGAAATCTATATATACACATACTTGTAACTATCTTCATGCCAAGACGAGAAATCGATATATACACATATATATAACTATCTTCATCACAAGGAGTTGAATTGTCAAGATGTTATACACTTTACCATCCCATCTGTTGAAATCTCCTACTACCTTTCTGTTTTTATATTCAGGGAAAACCTTGACCCATCTTGTATGATATCTGATGCCATCATCTGGGAGGCTCTTGAAAAATGTCATATTAAAAAGGAAGTGCAATCAGCTGGTGGTCTTCACATTCATGTTAATGAGAGCGGTTCACTTTTTTCAATTGGTCAGAAACAGCTCATATGCCTTGCACGTGCAATCCTGAAGTCCTCAAAGGTACGTCCACTCTTCAAACGTTGGATTTGTGACACCTGATGTAGGAGACAAATGGTTCTTCAAGTTGGATGAATAGAGAAGCATTAGTTCCTTTCAGAATTAAGCCAAATCGATGCCGATTCTGTGAATATTTTGTAGTGTCAGATTGATGTCACAATCCACCCAATAGAAACCATGAAAGAGAATTTCCTGAAAGAGACAAAAGAGAGATCTTAATTGGTGTTTTTTTTCTCTCGAGATGTGTGTGACATGTGTGGTTGAACATTTATGCTCCAGATACTCTGCTTGGACGAGTGCTCAGCGAATGTTGACACCCAAACAGCACTGATACTACAAAATACAATTTCCGAAGTATGTAAAGGCGTGACCGTTCTCACAATAGCACATCGCATTTCTACAGTGTTGAACATGGACATGATTTTGGTTCTTGACCACGGAATCCTGGTAATTACAAGCTTGCCATAATTCATATTCAACTTATTGTTCCTTCTTGCAAATGAAAAGGGTTCAGCTTATTATTGGCAGGGCTCAGATATATGATTTGATTAAGTAAGAAGCCTTGTGTCGATCTGGTAGCAATGATGCAACATTAAAACAATTCTTTAGCTTGGACTTGAATAATTTTTTACAAGCAGTACAAAGCAAGTAAATGATTTCTCATTTTGCTAATAGAAATACTCGATTCATGTGGCATAGGGAATCATGCTTAATACATTAATTTCTCCTCTCTCTCTCTGAACTTGTTGCTACTGGATAACTGCTCCCTGCAAAGGATGGTTAAGATGCAAACCACGTACATTAGTGTTTCTAATAGCCTTAATTAGTGTTTCTAATAGCCTTAAAAGGCTGCAGTTACTCCAGTTGGCTGAATAGTTACATTTCGTACACTAAAAGACTGCTACCGTTAGATTGGGGGACATATTACTTGTATCATGTTATATAATTGACAAAATACATCTTTTTATATCACTTATCCACTTATACTTCTGACTGTAATTGCCATCTTTGTTAGGTGGAACAAGGCAACCCTAAAGATCTGCTGAAAGATGAGTTCTCCAGATTTTCAAGCTTCGCGAGAGCATGTTCGATGTGAGGGATCAGAGGATGACGTTGTAAGTCGCTTGATGCCTTGACCTTGATCATCAAATATGGTCAATGTTCTTTCCTGATGCTCAGTTTGGTACAAAAATTGCAAAACTCTGAACTCCCTCATCCGGTGGATTGTTCCATCTTTAAGTAAAAACTAGGACGCGTTGCATCTTGTGTAAAGATATCATACTGATGCCTTTCATCAGGACTCGATCTTGTTCGTAGAGATATTAATGCATTTGTTGTTTTTGAGCCAATAGATGGGAAATAGCTACTTCGTCAACTTTCAGGTTTCTCCAACCTCAACTGTTTCATCTCGTCATTTAATTTTTTTATCTATCATTTATAATTTTAGTCCCTGCAGCATCAACAGCGTCATATGACAAAAATAAAATAAATCAAACAAATAATCATAAACAATGAGTGATTATCTTGACTAAAAAGAAAGTATGTGTCGATTATATCTTATACAAAAGAAAAAAAATAACCAAGTTGATTGGCTTAACGGTCTGTATTTTGAGTAGAGAGACCGAGAATTAATAGTCTTCAAAATTATCAAATTAATCAAGTGCTAATAGATCTGAATATTAATAAAATTTCATTAAAAAATAAATAAATAATTGAGTCCGACTATTTTGGACCTGGTCGGTCTTGAACTCTCTAAATCATGCGTTGACTCGGGCCCGGCTGATTGGCCTGACCCGGGTCTTCATCTATTTGGGCACTCTGCCTCCTCCCACAAAAAACAGCGATACAAGTCGCCCATATTTTTATTTTTATTATTTTGTTTATATTATAGAAACGAGAGACATCCACCACATTTTTTTATATCCATCCATATTATTTTATTATGAATTTAAATCCGTAAAAATTATTTGACACGCCAGATGATATTTGATGCATTCATTAAAATCTTTTATTATATATTCTTTTGTTTAAAATTTTTAAGTGAAATTTAAGTAAGCAAACAAATAGTTAAATAAAGTTGAAAATTCACATAAAGTAGGCTTCTAAAATTATTAGAAAAACATGAAAATAAAAAGATGTTGAATCGACATTACATTTTTTGGGGGGATGTATATCAATGAATAATTTTTAAAAAAATATATAAAAATCGAATTCAACATCTTTTTAAACCTTATCATCAACTATGAAAGATAATTAATTTGTAATCTTTTCAAGATTTTGATAAATTAAAAATATATGTTAAAAAGAGATTTCCTTACGATAAAAACAATTATTTTAAATCTTTTAAAGACTTTGAGGAATTAAAATTAAAATTCAAAAACTTATAAAATGAAATGACTTAACTAATCAACAAATCAATAGAATTCAATATGTAAAAATGGCCACTTGAAATCTTACTTAGAGTTAAGACCCCAAAAGTGATACAAATTAATCATTATCTCAGAATATAATTTACCAAAAGTGAGGATTCCATCTTAAAGAAGAAGGCATGTCTTATAAGAATGTGCATGTGGAAAATGGGAGACCCTCCCGACCCCTCTCCTCCTTCCATGCCCCCTCCACAAATCCCTAACCCTCTCTCGTCTGCTACATCCTCTCAAGCTCTGCCCCCTCCACAAATCCCTAACCCCCTCTCCTCTGCTACATCCTCTCAAGCTCTTCCTCCTCTACTTCCTACTCCCTCTTCTCTCGCAGGGGGAAAAACCTGGTCGGAGATCGTCAAAAATAGCCGTGCTACTCAACAAACCTCTTCCCAAATCTCCAAGCAGCGACTCCAGGCGATACAAGATGCATCTACGGATGAAGTCATCATCGGTGAGGAAGAAATCGCGCAAAGATCGGAAGAGTTGCGAAGCTGTCTTATGAGCAGGTTCTTGGGAAACGACGCTGCGGTTG
>LTAE01002353.1:0-44680 GCA_001647135.1 Pontederia paniculata | reverse complement strand
TATATATATATATATATATATATATATAAGTGACACCATCATTTTCTTGGAATTTAATTAACTGTATTAGATATGTATATTTATAAAAAAATATCAGTATTTATAAGGTAATAAATTTGACATTTACTAGTATCAAATTAATTAGTTAAGTATATATTTCCTTTAACTCTTGAAGATAATATGCTATATATGATAAATCAAATGTGATCAATAATTCGAAAAAGATAGGTCGACAATATTTTCATATAATTTTAGTCTAACTCAAACTTCAACACGTAAATAATTACGAAAAAAATAATTTTTATTACTAGCTTGAGATTGTTCTTATTAGTTTTTAAATATCCTATAATTTTTTAAGGATAAAAAATAATTTAATAAATGCAGGAAATAGAAAATTAGACAAGTTAACATTATTGTAGGGCTGATGAGTCCGTCCAGTTGGATGCATCCATGTGTTGTAATCTCAATAATCAAGAAAAAATGATATATTAAGAAAAGTTAGGAAAAAAACATATATTATTCTTTCCCTAATTATTTATACATATAATATATTTTTTTATTGAGGAATCTAAATATGATAATCCAATAAGTCAGAACAGTTGTATGGCTCGTGACTTGTTCCAATAGGATGCAGCCACGTGTCTCGAACTCAATAATAAGCGGCCCCCACCAAACCCTAACCAAAGTCTTCGGAGGAGCGGCCCAAAAACCCCAACACAACCCGCATCCAAAAACCCTAATAAAAATCCCTAAAACCCCAACACAACCCGCATCCAAAAACCCTAATAAAAATCCCTTCTTTTTAAGCCACTTCTCTTGTTACTTGTTACAGCACCCGTAGATTTGTAGTAGTAGCAGTAGCGTAGTACTCCTCTTCTTCTCCTTCCGATTCCTCGGTAAGAAATCCTCGCCTCTTCCTCTCCGCAATTCAAAGCTGGAATCTTTCTTCGCTTGCGCGCCGGATTCGAGTTGTTTTCGCCGCTTGTTGGTGATTTTTGAGTGGTTTATTCCTGTCTTTGTTTCGCAGAGATGGAGGCGGCGCTTTGCAGAAGCGAGAGCAATGGGGCTGCTGCCCTGTGCTCCGTGGTGGAATTGTTCGTGGCGGAGACGGTTTTGGCCGCCCAAAGGTCTCTCCTTTGTCTTCTCCTGGCGGTAAGATGCTCCTATCCGTTCTTTTTGAGTTGCTACTCTTGTTGGTGAAATAAAAAATGGGATTTTGGGGGCTTATGGCATAGCTATCTAGTCTTCTTTTTGTGTTGTGTAATTATGTAGGGCTTGTTGCTTATGGTGTAAAGGTGAGCTTTTTCTGACGCTTGAACAGGGATTTTAGTTTTATTTTTTGTTATTATGGAAGTCAATTTCTTTGTACTATGACATCTAGCAACATTAATGCTCTGTAGATTGCATAAAAGTATTATTTTGGTTGGTTGCATGGTAATTTTTCGTACTGATGTAATTGGTAGTACACAAGGATAATCTTATGATCTATTAAAGGAGAATAAGGAACTTTGATATTGGATTACCTGGAATTTTCCTTCTTTGGCTGTATTTGTGTTCTGAAATAATTGTTAGGTTCCGTTGGTTTCAATAAAAATAAGGTTCTGGAAACAAATTTTGAAAACGAATATTTTAAATAATTTAGTTTTAATGTTTCACTGTGTATCATAAAATAAGTTGAAAATATGACTTAATTATTTTATTTTATGTGTGGCATGAGAGGATGTGAAAGTAAAAAATGTTTTATGTTGTTTAGGGGAAAACATTTTCCTCGCTTCTTTTGTAGTTTTGTTGAGTCGTAATTGATTTTCCATTGACCACTTTCCTGTTACCAAATACAGGAAATAATGTTAAAAGGCATTAATGTAACTTTGTATTGTAACTTTCAGCTGCCAGATTTGTCTCTTTCACTTCCTTTTCTGTATTGTAACTTTTAGCTGCTAGATTTTGTCTCTTCGAGACATGCGTTCCATTTCTTTGCCCATTCTTTTATGATTTGAACCTTATCTTCTGGATAATCTCATCTACAAATATGAAATGATTAATGTCTTGCGCATGTCCTGGGGGTTCATAATTAACAATTAACGATTTCCCTAATTATCTGATTTTTGTGATATTTTTTTTATTTTCGCTATCCCAGACTTTATTTAGCAATGTTTCTCTATCAGATGTGACACATCTGAAATTTTAAGGTCTACTGATAGGCTTACAATATTCCTCAGTGTTTTGAAAGTGTTTTCTTTAGAAGTCTGTATACCCATCCTGCCTTACTTTCTTTGGCATGTGTAACTTATGTTTTATTGAGATCGTGCCAAGAAAGCATGTTTTAACATGTATGTCGGAATCACTTTATTATCTGGCTTCAGGTTTTTTTTTTCTGGAACTATATTGTGCTTGAATGTGTTAACTATGTTGCTGATCTGACTGTAATTTATGAATGTGATGTACTTTGAGTCATGAATTATGACATTTATTGGTATGTTTGTCTGCCCCCACTAAGGTACAGTTGAATTGATACTATTTTGAAATTTCTGACAATTATGAGAGAACTAGAGGAAACTATCTACCATATTTGATGGCTTGATTCTGTAATCTTTTTTGTGCTTACGTATGTTCAAGAAAGTTTGGCGATGAACGTGACACTCTGACTATGATACTCTTTTTGTTTGTGTTGTAGATTGTTAAGCTCTTCTCGTTCTTCTTGATTTGCTATGGTGAAATCACTTGGAGCTTTCACTATTTATTTACTCAATAATTGTTGGAACAATACAGTCGAATATATATACACACAAACAAAAATTTGTTGGTCTTTTCGGTCTTGTCCCTTATCTCATAGATAGTCATCTGCTATTTGGACTTTGGTTAGGAATTGGAGATGCACTTGTGAACCTCCTTTGATTTTGTTTCTTCAAAACTTTTGCATTTTATAGATACTTGGTATGTTTCTTCCTGTTGTTGAATACTTGGATGTCTAATCAACAACACCTGATTTTCCCTTTCTCTCTAAAAAAATGAATAAGCTTGATATTTCTTTTCAAATTTCTTTTTGTGAGCATATTTCCATGGTGATTGGCATAACTTTTACTGGTACGAAATCTGAGAATTTGTCAGTAGTTAACGCTATGTAGAAATAGTTGTCTGATTTGAGTACCAAGCATGGATAAGTGGTCGTATAATCATCGGAACGAAATCAGTCACTAAATAATCTTTAGAGTGGCATTTAATTCATGTATTGTTTTGAAAAATTGCTTCATGTAAGCTGATTTTCTGCTTTTGCTGTTCATTCAAATTTATTGTCGTTTAATTTATGTATTGTTTTGAAAGAGTACTTCATGTAAACTAATCTTCTGTTTTTGCTGTTCATTCAATTTTATAGGTGGGTTCCATGTCAAATGGCACTGAAATGTTTGGCGGACAATCTGAAGTGATTCATGAGTAGGATCTTGTTTTACCTATTAAGTATCTGGTGCCCTGTTCATACATAAGTATCAAGATGTTCTTATGCTCTGCTTTGTGTCTGAAGGATATTGGTAAGAAGCAAACCTGAACGAGTTCCTGAAAATAAGGATGATGTTGAGTCTGATGATGATGATGACGAAGACGATGATGAAGACGATGATGGAGATGATCAAGATGGCGATGATGGAGGTGATGATGATATCTCAGGAGATGAAGATAATGAAGGAGATGACGACGATGACCCCGAGGCCAATGGCGAGGGAGGAAGCGATGATGATGATGATGATGATGATGACGATGATGACGAAGGTGACGATGATGATGAGGATGGTGAGGATGATGATGATGAAGAGGAGGATGACGAGGACCTACCCCAGCCGCCTACCAAGAAGAAGAAGTAAAAACAGTTGTGATGTTACATTTATTCCTTGTACTAGAATTTCAAGTTGGCTAGTGTTCCTTAGAAGATAGCTTTAAGGTGGTTTCAGTTGGTCTCCTCATAGATTGGGTAAAGGGAGATTACTTTGTGAACTAATCTGTGTTTTCTCTTTGTTGTTATCTAAAATGTCATACTATGTTGGATGCTCAATGTATTTGGAGGGATCATTTTACTTTCAGTGTTTTGACATCCATATTATTGTCCCTCGATGTTGGAACCTCTCAAGTGTAGTGATATATCTCAAATCAGTCTTGTGTTATATTATTCCCTATTATCCTCCAGATTTCATCTTATGACAATCTCTTGTTGGAGTTCAAGCCATTCTGTTTATCCCTTGCAGCTGTAATTTGATACTTTTCTGTTGTGTCTTCCATATCTGAAAATCTTTTGCCAGTCTTTTCAGGACATGAACATTTTCTAAAGGAGTTGTTCTTCACAATAAGATTATGATTGCCAAATATATCCACACTCTGATGCAAGGCAAAGAGAACAAAACATGCCAAGAGGAGGAGGAGGAGGAAAAAATACAACCAATCAAATTAAAGATTGGCATTTTTTAATTTTATTATTAAATGGAGTATCAATAAATTTGGCAAAAATCTTAATAGTAATATAACATGGGAAAAAATACATTGTAATATTAACCTTAATATATAAGATGTTTACACCGCCTTGTCCAACTCATTGATAACTATCGGATCTTAACATATCAGTAATTAGACATATTGGGCAAGCAATCAATTAGAGGTGCTCATCGAATCAGATTGATTTGATGAAGATCACGAAAGAATCCTTATTCAATACCTATCCAATTTCAATTGGATCGGATCGGATCATTGGTCAGATCGAACCCGATCCATCCAATCATAATCCAATCACCAATGAATCAGGTATGTATTTTAATTTTTCGAACCCGATCAATCTGATGACCCGAACTTTTATATATATATATATTTTTTATTAAATTTAAACTAATTTATTCTTAATAAAGATTTTATATTACTTTAAAATTGAAATATATTACAAATTTATACTTTATATCCTTTAAATCATTAGAAAATATTGAAAAAATATGTTTTTTTATTTTTTGAAATATAATTTGATGTTAAGTATTATAAAAAAATAATTAAAAATATATAAAAAATTTTAATAGGATAAATCGATGACTCGACTCGATCCAATGAAGATTTAATTGGATCATATTCGATGACTACTTTATCATCAATCGGACCCAATCTAACTCAAATAAAATCAATCGAGTTGGATCGAATTTAGGATCGGATCATGTTAAACCCGACCCGTGAACACTTCTACAATCAACTGTTCATTATACGAGGACAAGGAATATACACCGTATAAATTACAACAATACACTGAGCAGATGCTCACCTAGAAATAGGCGGCACTGAAAGATACAGCTCCACATTTATTTTATCTTTACTATATAACAAATAAATATTTCTAATAATTATATAGTTCAATGAATTTTTCAATATTGTTTCACTATACACCTCTCCACTTTATGATATAGATTTTTCAATTAATTTATTTACAAATAATATATAAATAAGCAAAAAAAATATTTTAATAGTTAATATTATTAATGAACTATTGGACAGTTATTAGATGGTCGGAACGTCCAGTCCGAGTCCGATATAAAGCCGGGCATGCTGCTTATCCTAATTTCAGATTAAAAACCACCACTCAATAGATAATTTAGGGCATCCGTGTTGATTTATATACCTTTTACAATGCACTTCAATCTGTCAAAAAGAATGCTGTCTTGATGGCAAAATTCTCCAAGCTTTGAAATTCTCGCGGGGAATATTCTATTGGCCCCATCTTCCAAATTTTTTTTCTAATGATCCTTTTGCATCTCAATTAAAAAAAGAGGTTGGAAAGTTTACTTAACATTTTTGCTAAATATATTACTTAGCGGTGATCCAATCCGTTAAATTCATTTTTAACAGTTCAAGATCAAACTTAAAAGTTTAAAATATATTTTAGAAGTTTAATCTTGAATCGTCAAAAATAAATCTAACGGATTGGAGCATCGCAAAAGTGCTAAGTAGGCTCTCTTTCTCCATTAAAAAATCAGGACGTGCAATATTGCCCCGACTCGTGAATCCTAGACATGCATATATATACATATACTTATTAAAATATTTTAAAATTAATTATATTAATAGCATAATATTTCAGTAGTATTTATAAGTATTTACTCTTAAATTCATGTTATAATATTTAATATATATTTATAATAATGATATTTTTATAAATATTATTTATTTATAATTTTATAATATTTTTTTTAAAAAAATATTTTTTATTAAACCTTAGGAAATCAAGTCCCTACCCAAGAATTCAGTGAGGAAACATATTCTCCACTCCGAGCAGGATCAGATGTCAATCCTCTAGTCCTAAATATGGTGTTACTTTGGTGCTTGAGGCTAATCTGATTATCTGAGGACGATCTTGAACTTCAACCACTTTAGCTATCGAAGATTTGAATCAAGCTGTTTCACTCTCTATTCAAAGACTTCCATTTACTTGGTGATGTTAGGCACATGACAACGGGATAACCTTTAACCATTTCAAAGCAATCTGGTAGTTGATTAAAGCATTGGGAAGTCTGACCTTATAATTTTCTTAAGAAAAAAGTTATGCTACATCTAACTTTCCTGTATAACTTTTTGTTTTAACTTTTCTAGGGAACCAAAGTATATCACTAGTAAGCAAACGAGCTGCACAAACTAAAACAATGCTTCAGAAGAAAGGTAAGATCCATCATGTTCTCTGGAAGTTATACATCAACACTACCAAAACGAGGGCATGAATGCTTACTGACATCTGGTTTCATCATTGAAGCAATTTCAGGTCCCAGCAACGAATCCAGATAAACAATTAGCAAACTGAAATATTGTTAACGATACTTAGAGCTCGCCCCGCGCCTCAGAAGAAAACTAAAACTTATTTGAGCCGACGTAATGCGCGCAGCTTCCAGATAGCTTCATTATCTGCACATAAATAATATCCATCACAATAACATCCATCCAGTAGAAAATCAGCTATCTGGGTGTCTCCTCCACAAGAACTGTCTGGTAACAAAAAAGAAGAGATTTAAATGACAATTCCACAACAATCTGCCAAGTGAACCAACGAAAGTCATCTTTATTCTTTTATGGTTTTATCAGTCTAAGTTTCACAAATTCCATCATGAAAAGCAAAGATTAGCTACACTATTCAATTAGCAAAGTATAGTTCTGAAAAGTATATCTTGTATTGAACTCCCATCAGAACCACGGATAATGCTGGTGTTCCGAAGAGTATCTTCTAGGAAAGTGTCTTCCCGATACAAGAGTCTTAAAACTGTAGTTCTAAGAAAACAAAGAAACAGTGAAGCAGTTCTAAACATGGATCTTTTAGCTTCAGATATAGCTTTGAGGGTCTCATAAATGAAATCTGCGACAGCAAACAAACAATTATTATACTCATGGTGAGATCAACAGCTAGAATACCGAACTTGTTCAACACCTAAATCTCTAACCATCCAAAGGACACTTCCTGAAATTTTAACAAGTATCTGATTCCTGTGCTGCTGCTAAAGGCAAATTGCAGAATGAAAAATGTGAGAACATGCTCCGGTCGTTTATTTGGTAAATTTGTTTCAAGAAATTGCTGCATACTGAGCATAAACAGCTCTGTAACAAGAAAATCTAACATCTCACAATGTATTCTGTACTACAAACAAATCAACTAACTTTTATTTGTCAATTTCCCCATATTTGTCACAAGGAAACAACAATTAGTAAGAGCTCATCAAACATTGTGGCTTGAACAGTAATATAAATTTTTTACATTGAATCAGCTCTTACAACAAAAGTTATTCTGTACTACAAACAAATCAACTAACTTTTATTTGCGAATTTCCCCATATTTTGTCACAAGGAAACAACAATTAGTAAGAGCTCATCAAACCTTGTGGCTTGAACAGTAAAAGAAAAAAATTCACATTGAATCAGCTCTTACAACAAAAGTTCTCTTAAAACATACTTAGCAGGTGACATAATTCATTTGAATTAAAAGGAAAAGGATTCATAACTCTTTCTATAAAAGAAATAAATGGATGTGGAGAAGAAGGTCACGATAGCTCACTTTATTAAGGCAGCAACTTCCCTGCTCGGAAGACGGCAAACTTCGATGCGCTCGAGTACGAGTACGGTATCCCGTTCTCCTTGAGGAATTCTTCCAGCAGTTCTTTGGCCCTCTCCGGGTCGGTCGTCTCGCACTCCAACTCATAGCTCGTGCCGAAGTCATAGCGCGTCTCGTCGAGCTCCAGCGTCAGCCCTTCCTTCCACCCGTGCACGGCCCTCACGTTGCGAAACCCCCCGAGGCACACGAAAGGCGCCTCCTTTCCCTCCAACCCGAACTCCTCCACCACCCTCCGCGCGATCCGGGACGACCCGGCCATGTCGGCGAGGCGCCAGGGCTCGGCAACGCAGGCGCGGCCGAGGGAGGGGTCGACCTCCTCCTCGTCCTCTTCGACCCGGCTAACGCCGTCGACGAGGCGGGCCTTGGCCTTGAGGGAGAGCACGCAGCGGGCATCGTCGTCGTAGAAGCGGACGCGGAGGACGGCGAGGCGGGAGGAGAGCTCGCCGGCGGCTCCGTCGAAGAAGATGTTCTCCTGGAGGTGGGTGCGGAGGTGGTAGGCGGCGAGAGCGTCGGAGAGGCGCTGGTGGGCAGCCGCGTCCGGGAGGCGGAGCTTGACCTCGACCTCCATGAGCGGGTCTAGTTGTGGGGCGGGTGGTGGAGTCCGATGCGATGGGCGACGGCGGCGGGGTCGAGCGGCGCGGAGGAGTTGATGAGCTTTTGCAGGGGGAGGGGGTTGGGATTAGGGTTAGGGTTTTGGGGAGGGAGGCGGGATTTGGAGGCGGCGGCGGCGGCGCGCTGGCGGAGGGCTTCGTCGAGTTCGTCTTTGTCGTCGATGGTCACTTGGATCTTGCTCGGTTTCCTTCTCAACATCCCTCAAAGCTCTCTCTCTCTCTCTCTCTCTCTCTCTCTCTCTCCTTCTTTCCTCAACCACAAAATGATGCACAATTATAATCATAAAAATGAAGAAAATGAGGGATGAGTAAAAAAAAATAAACATTAAAATGAAGAATATTTTGGGTGGGGAATAAAAAATGGTTTTTCGTGTTTTAAAAATAAACTTATAAATTTTGAATAATTGTTTAAGTAATTAATAATATTTGAAATAGTTTTTTTCATAATTTTGTTTGGATTGAAGACCTAATTTTAGATAATAATGTTTACATATGAAAGTTAATAATATAAAATTTATCATATTAAATAATTAACATAGTTGATAACTATGAAATTATAATTAAACTTGAAAATTCAAGGTCTAGATTAAAATAACATATTCTTTTAATCCTAATTTTATTGCATCCAATTAATTTTAGTAAAGTTCCACGCAATTATATTAATATATTAAAATTTTAGTTAATATCTTTTACAGTTAATTATATATCAAAATAAGTTGTGCTAATAATAATACTCAATGTAATTGAAGATGTAAAAAAAATTATAAAAATAAAAAAATAATATTTTAAAAAGATCAATATTTTAGTAATATTAAATTTCATATGTTTTAAAATTTGATTTAGGTCGGACTTCGTCGATTTTTTTAGAGGTCCTAGTTTGATCGGATCATTTTATTTTATTTTTACAACTAAAACAAACTTAATTTAAGTTTGAACCAAGCCAAACACCTTTGAGTCACAGTTAGAATAAGTCCTCCGCATGATGTGCTCACTCACTATCTCCTTACATCATGTCATCATGGAAACATTTGAGAATACAACTTAGCTTAGCTAATAAAAAATACTTGATAAAATAAATATTTTAAGTGTTGATACTTATTTTAAAATATAAATAATTATATGTTTAGATAAAAGTGCTGATAATATTAATAAATAATTGTAATGTTTGTTAAAATAAATATTGACTAATATAACTTTAAAATTATATGATAATAATATTAAAAATATGGATAAAAGAGTAATATAATTGGTTAAAACTAATATGCTAATAATTTTAAAAATAAGCAGAGGGACCCTGCTTATTTTTTTTCAACTTATAAGTAGTTACCTAACAACTTATAAGTATATTTTTTTAATTATCAAATTCGAAGATTTTCTAAAATTTACTTAGAGCCAAACAGGCTCTTATTAGTGCATTCATAGTTGGAATGTCCGATTCCATGAGCACTGACAACCTTACAGAGTATAACAATTATGTCAAGACTGTAAAGCACAGGTGATGTTGATTAAGATTTTAAGACAACAGAAACGCCTCAAGAAAATTCTTGAAGAGGCATAATTCGATCCTAGGCGCATAGCATATTAACATGACATTATAAAGGAAAATTGTAGTACAACAATCAATAATTACAACATATAAAACAGGTGAATATATGATAGCACTATATTTGGAGGAGATACTTTCTCTCTCTCTCTCTCGCAAAAAAGAAAATCTCCATGTCACAATAATATACACAACTATCCCTCAAAAAGGACATAATATGGCTTCCTTACTGTGTTAACATATCTTTTGTCAAAAAATTTCTTTCCATTTACATCGAATAAATTACATGATAGAATTGTCGGATTTTACTAATCTCTGATCAATTCTTAATTGAAAAAAAATGGGGCAGCTGATCTGAAGTCCAAATGCTGCATTTCATGAGGTGTGTGTAACTAGTATGCTTCTGCTAGAATGGTTAACTGTTCTACTCTGAAAAGCTCTGTGGTTTACTGCTAGCAAATGTTAGCCACACGATGGTTCCAGTCAAGTAGAAAAAGATGGACGGCGCAAATAATGATAACTACAGACAGAATATGAACTAGTGGTTAGGTCAGAGATTATTCCAAGTAAACACTAATGTGTCGAAATGCACACTCTTCTAACTTACACTCCATGAGTGGGTTGAATCCAGTACATATCCTGTCAAAGCCACACCAACAATTCCAGGTACTGCTCCAACAGTATTTGTTATACCCTGTACAAAAAATATCAACTACTGCTATTGTCATCCACAATTGTCTTTCTTTTTTTCTTTTCTTGATCAAAAGTTTATAAAAGAGGAAGCAGATGGAATTATACATGTCTATTTTCCTCGTTCTCTATGTTATCTTTTATTTTAAATTTCTGGAAACGTTTTTCGGCAAAAGCTAAGAGGAAATGGATAGATAAACATGTCAATAAATGGTATATAAGCAGCAACAAAGTTATATCAACAAAGTTTTCATACAATGAAAAAAGACAGTATGAGGTTTTAGTGGTGTGACGTTTCTCCAAAAATGAAATGATGCCGCATGCTGAGCTCAAAAAAATGCCAAAAGACACAGCAAGAGATCATGTGATAAGGCAGACAGTATGCAAAATGTAACACAGAAGAAACCACACCAGTAATATGCTTGCATACTCGGGCGAAATATCTTGATGGGTACAATACAGTCCTGCATCATTTAAGCATATTAATGAGATATAGAAGACAATACTGAGAACATAAATACAAATGTCAAGTTTGAGAAGTACCTGACAAGGCAAAGCTTGAAAGGGCCAATCCACTTGTCAAAATTCCAACAACTTCCCAATGTGGCAGTCCTAGATCCAAAGAGGAAAGGGTCATGCAAATTGCAGGAGACAGAAAGGCAACTGTTTGGCAAATTTTTCGCACCTACATGTAAAGAAATGAACAATCAGGTTCTGATTAGCAGAAGTTCCATGAATTGACAAAATCCAGCTAATTATTGTATAGATAATTACTAAGATAGCCTTATTTCTAATAGTGGCCATTATAAAGTATTGGATGCTTGATTTACAGTGTTCTTGCCAATTAGAAAAAGCCTACTTTTGATATCCTAGATGTCTCTGTAAGAAATGAAAGCAAAGAGAAGCCAGCCATTAGGGAAGACCCAGAATATCCACTAAGTCGTTTCTTTCACATCCCTCATTTAAGTTCATTTTTCCAGCCTTCCTTGTGAATAGTGCAAGAAGGAATCCATCTTCACAGGGAAAGAATCAACCAAAAGTTACTACATGGACCTAATAAACTAATTAAACTTTCAGATTACTCTTGCTAGAGTTGCTTTACATAGACATTCACATATAGATCTACCCAACAAGGGCTTTAATTTATTGAAAATGTTTCCAGGCACGCATATGAAATTTCTTTATATAAATTAATCTTACAAAATTATTGACTAACGATGGTACATTGAGAAAATGGTAAGAAACCAACTAAAGGAAACATGCTGATTATTTCATTTTTACTTAATGTGTGAGGAGCATGTGTAGCGGTGTAGACTAAAGAGAGTGTGACTTTCTTTTTAGAAGACATTTCAGCATGACTTGAAGTGTAAAAAGGAATAACTCCAGATGAAATATGCACTTGCATAATGAACAAGGTGAAACAGACAAGCCAAAGAGGTAATCATTGTTGGACTCTATCAAAATGATCTGTTGCCAGAAATCATGTGTCTTACTGTTGTAGTCTCAACTCCTTTTGAGATCATATTGTCAGCAAAAGTTGATGCAATGGAAGTAACAATAATTGAACCCAATGAAGGGAGGATTGAAACCTGTAACAGAGAAGCAACTTCGCTTATATCAAGTACAAAATTAATGTTGTCTTCAATATAATCATATTACTTATTGCCTGATGATTTTTACATTAAGAAAAAATAAGAAAATGTTTAGCAACACATGATGCAGCAAATAAACCCATCAGTAACATACCCATGCAGCTTCTGTCAAATTTAAGTTCAGCTCTTCACTGTTTCAAATAAGAGTAAAGGAATTAGTGAATAATACGGCTTAGCCAGACAAGAATATTACATCCAAAAATGGGTTAATTTACTAGCATTGAAACAATTGAGGATAATATTAGTTTTTTTTTTTTTTTTTTTTTTTTTTTTTCCCAAAAACCTAAAAAATTTTAATTTTTCCGCTTCAAACTTTATTTCCCAAAAGTTTAAAACAACACAATTATTGATGACATGTTCANTTTTTTTTTTTTTTTTTTTTTTTTGCACATGGCCAACTTGAAGGAAAGCATAATTTTATTTCCTTCTTTTGTCATGATGCGAAAACAATGTTAGCATTGATTGGCATAGAAACCCTGAAATTACCAACAAGAATGTCACCTATCAACATTTTAAACCTGCCCAAGTATATCAATATTTAACTGAAATTTTTCACAAGCCAGTGATATGGTAACTAATAGGCTAATAGCCCAAAAATAGGCATGATCAAGGATGACATGTATATCTTTGCTTCTCTGATTCAATGGTTTATCAAGAGTAATCCATCATAACTACAAAGTTCAAAAACCTAATTTGAGATCAAAACAGTAATCAAGGATCGCATGCATATCTTTGCTTCTTAGAGTCAATAGGCTATCACCATCATAACCTACAAAGTTCAAAACCTAATTTGAGCTCAAAACAGTAATGTGCATTTCTTAGTTTGATTCAATTTGTTAGTTCAAGAAAAGATAATCATTCTCCTCATCATTCAGCACTTAAGCAGAAGCCTTCAATGTCGGAAGTTAGTTACACATTCCTTCTCGGTATCGACCTTGGTATACTAAGGTTCCAATAATTTCCATTCTCTTTAAAGATTTATAGGTTAGAATATTGATAGACATTCAAAAGATATTCTGGCCTACATAGAATGTTAAAAACCCCGAATAACAAGTCAAAACTGCTCATGCTCTGAAATCACTCAAATCAGGCTAACAACTACATGTACTGTGAGTGAAATTTATAAAGCTACAATAAAATACCTAAAGTAAGTTGGCAGCCAAGAGAGACAAGTGTAGTGTCCCCAACTTCCACAAAAATGAGCATATATCATTGCCCAAACCGCTGAACTCTTAAAAAATGCCTTCCATGGTACATCCTGTTGGAAAACAAACCATAAAGAATCACACGTTAAATCATAGGTATTGGTGACAACCCAAATAAAGCTAGCATGTATTCCTTTGATGCATAACATATTTAAAGGGTAAATAAACACATTGGTTAGCGTGTTTGCATGACAGATGATGGAACTACACATTGGCATTAAATAGCCACCAACGTTCTGGAATCTTGACTTATCATATTAGCAAATTGTTTTTTTCTTTTTGATAAACATATTAGCAGTCCCCCGTTTGATGAAATGCAGTTTACGATTCTGTTAGTGTCCGTTCTGTTCCCGACAAGCGGGCAAGAGAACTAGGATTGGTGTGGCTAGCCCTCTTTTTGATAAGCATATTAGCAAATTGTTGATTCATTTTGGCTAGATAGTTGTCCATGTATAGCAATGGTGAGAAGGGAACATTATTGAAATTGCAAGACGTGTGTGTGTAAGTTGTATAGCATGTGTGTATGTGGATGTAGCATTAGCAAATTCATACATGCATACCTTGGGCATGAACTAGGGGAAACAAGTGAACAGAAGGTACACACAAATTTGTGCAGCAACAGATTTCAGATGCCAATAATAGTTATCATAGGAAAAAAATTGTTCCCGCTAGTCACATCATACCTTCAAGGAGTGAGCCAACTCTTTGAAAGATTCATCAACTGAATTCTTTTCATACGAGGACCTGATATCGGGTGAGTTTCCTCCTGAACAATGAAAGAAGGGTCATGGTCTATCTATAATACTTATTTACAACATTATCAAGATCAATAAAGTACAAACTCTGGGGTGTATCAATTCATTAACAAAGCCAACACAAGTCAGAATAAGACAATAGGATATAAAAATATTAGAGCAGGATGAAAATTCTTACATATAGTCAATTTAAGGAAGATATTACCATCAATTTATCTTGCTTATTCTCTTTAAACAAAATATGTTGCATATTTTGTGTGTTGGAGCTAAATAGAGCAGCTATATTAAATTATTAATCTAAGATTCTAAATAAGAGAAATTGACATATTGAACTAGGGAGCAAGCATGAACATGTTAATCTAACATCGATAAAACCAACATATTGAACTAGGGACCTAAACAATGACATAATCCCTGCATCATGTACATGTCTAAACTGTTGCAGCACCTCCGTTTATCCTATATTGATTTCATCATGGTCCCCAAGTGAGGGCTAATTGCAGTTTAATAATTTTTTAAAAGCAAAAAACAATTTCAACTTAAAATGCATCGTTATAAGATAACAATTAACAGTAGACTTGTAACAACAAATCAGCTGAAGTTTGATTACCAGGAAATATTCTCATAACAATTTAACTATCCAACATGAAACCAATACTGATATTGAATTATTTAACCTAGCCTGCAGAAGGACCATAATGCATTTTCATTTTTTATAAAACTAGAAAATAGATCAAGTAATAATCTAAAGTAGAGAAATTGTCCTAAAAAACTGGCCAAAATTACTAATGAAAATGAACTTTTTTAGAGAATGAAAACAAAAATATCTTATCATTATTACTACATGACACCAACAAGTAATAAGCAATGGCACACATCAACAAGAACCAACAAAGTTATCATATCAACTTCGTAATAATACTGATTGCATAAACCATGATAAATTGTATGCACAAAGAAAAAAAAAGAAACAAAAAGTGAAACTAAGGTGATCAGGCAGTTACCAAATATGTAGTTGTCCCCTAATGATATCCGCCCTTCTTTTACAAACTCAAATCCTATACACCTACAATCGGAAAAGAAATATTGTGACAAATACAATACAGGTTTAATCGACTTCTAGAATTTAGTAACCCCAGAAACCCTTCAAAAGGGCCTTGCAGTTGGTAAATATATTGGCTAATATCTGTAAAAGAAACATTGTCTACTAACTATAAAAAGGAAACAAATTGATAAGAACAAAGATCGTGTAAAATTCGGATTACATAAGAGTATATTTCACAAGGTTTACATGATGTTTTCTCACCAAACAATCCCAAGAAGACCAAAAATGTAGAATACAGACTCCCAGCCAAATGTTTGTATGATTGAAGGTGCCAACAGAAGCCTGAATAGCCAAAATACAGATAAAATTAGGTTCTACAAGAGAAGGAAACATCAATAAGAAACTCTTGAGATGTAAATAAGTGCTTGTGACCCACAAGCAGCACTCTAAGCTCATTTGTCCTTTATACAAGGTAATGAATGGTTTAATATAAAAGATCTTTCCCGTTCTCTTTTGGTTATTAATCTTTCTCCTATAAAAAACAATGCCAGTTGCACTTGTTTAAAATGAAACAAAATGTGTGCACTGAAACTTCATAATCACAGCAGCTAATCTTCGGCCTGTCAATTGCATGAATTACATGTCCACGCATGGCTAGAACTTAGTGAATTGGGAATGAGATTGGGTCTGATCACTCAGTAAAGTATTACCAAAGTTATCATAAGTCTCAATCCATAAATTCAGATTGAATAAAATTTGTTGACTAAGATTATTTACATATATGTATATGCACTGACACGTGTGCTGCTGATACTGTTTCAAGAATTTAATGCATTAAGCAGTAAGTAAAAGAAAAAAGTAACCATCAACTCTCTAGTCTAAGATGAAAGCTACATAACAAAATATTTAAGGTAAAAATGGTATCATAGTCAGCAGTCGCTGATTAAAAAATGTTATTATGGCTTTATCCCAACAATGATGAAAATTTGTGACTTCAATGAATCCATTCAAAGATTGATATTTTCCACAAAACATGTTTTTTTTTTTTGAGAAATTCCACAAAACATGTTAATAGTACATGATGCTTAACAGTCAAGTTTCCATGTCAAGTAGATTTTTTAATAGCAATATTAGTAACAAAATTATTGCGATTGTATTATCTTAAACAGTCACAATATCCAGACTTGTTAGCAAATTCGGCTAAAGAATATTCTGCTATAGGTTTCTTTTGCTTTTCTTATTTGTGGGTCATCTAAATTATTTTTCATCAACTTAGTGGACCCCAAGATGAATGAAGAAAAATGATACAGTTATTCAGTTGTCATGGTTATATAGTACGACAGACTACACCGGTAATCACCACACATTATCCAGAATAAAACCATCATCAATAATATAACATGCACGAACATCTTATTCTACACACCCCAGGACGCTTCCTACACTGAGACCACCAAAGACAACTGCAACTGCTCTTGATCGTTCTTGTAAAGGAATAGATCTGCACAAAGTCAAGGACCATATTCATAAGCTTAATAATATAATGAAAAGAATAGGAAATATGATACCATGATATATCTACTATAGAGCCAAATGAAAAGCCAAACTTTAAAGTAATTCGTGCTAGAGAGAAACTTGTTGTTTTAACAGTTAACTGCAGTCCTAAAAAATAAACAGTTAATTGCAATTCAAACTAAGATCAATGTTGGAGAGAAAGTAAGTTAAACACATCTGCAATGTGGTGTTATGTATTCCAACATTTCAATACGTAGCAAATATGTTCTCTGAAATATCATAGCAAGTTCTAGAGTAAGGCCGCGTTTGGGTAATTTGAATTTTTTATTATAGGTTTTCAAAACCCATGGCCCATGGGTTTGCAGTTTTTGAAAAGTGCATAGCCATGGGTTACTAAATGAAATTTCTTTAAGTGTTTGGACACATGTATATATTGAAAAAATTTCAGTACTCGCTTAAGCTATAACAAATATTATATAAAATTAAAACATCATAAGAGATTTTAATATTGTTGTAACATACAAACAAATATTTTAGAGATGTTATAATATTAGTAACCATTAAGTTATTAAATAAAATTTAACAAATTAATACATTGCAATCTTCATAGTGCATAAAGTTGGTAATATTATAATATATTTTAAATGTTAACATATAATGGAAAGTAATATAAGATTATTTAGAAATGGTAGCATTTTGAATATTTTAATTTAAAATAAAAACAAAATTAACATTTTATATTTAAAAGTTTACACAACTAGTATGTATAACAAAAATACAAGTGTGTGTGTGTGTGTGTATACTTCATGTAAAAGTAGTGGCCACTTCTTTCAAAAGCCACTCTCGTTCCAATTCAGATATAATTCGTTGATCATACCAGATATATTTTTTTCAACATTTTGTGACAAAAACTGTTTTTTTAGTTGTTTGAAACGTATGCCAAACACCAAAAGAGATTTTTTCATCATCAACTGAAAAAAAAACAAAGAATTCAACCAATTCATTGATTTTACGTATATCTAAAAGGGGCCTAATAGTGGTATGAACGATATTTGGATCCTAGAAGTAAGAAAATGGAAAAAAAAAACTCTATTGTGTGTGTGTAGACTCTAGAAAAATATTCATTGACAATGGCATGCATGAAACCCTTTACGTACTACATTAAGATAAACAAGTTTTAATGCAAAAGCAAGCAAATAAATACTATGACTGAATTGGGATGCTAATTATAAAATTTGGAAGATTATAAACTCCATGCAAGAAATCCACTCTGTTTTGGGACTTTCTGACATATAGGGAATAACTAAATAATGGGGAATTTTCTGAACTCTGAGGTATTGAATAATATAGCACAACACAGAATCATTTTGAGAGGTAGCATATTATGGAAATAGGCAAAAACCTTTACATAAAATAATACTAATAAATAACTACACTACTCTTTTACTATCTTGCCTAGCAATCAGGTCAGTTGCAGCTGATGGTGAAACACCTTCTCCAACTCCAACCTGGAAAAAGGAGGAAACAGATAGGTATTTATCTACATGTAGCCACAAGACCCAGAACATAATGCACAGTCGATAGATTTCCAAAAATGCCTACAACAATCATTAAACTAAAGGGCTAGAATATCTGGACATAGAAGCGACACATTCAGGTCTTTGGTTTGTACGGCAAATGAGAAAAAGAACAGTCGTATAGAATTTAACAGAGAAAAAGTTACCAAGTAAGTGGAAACCAAAAAACACCACCTGAGCTTGCAGAGATGACATCATTCCAGAAGTCATATTAATATTTTGTTTTGGCTTAATGTGATGATAAAAAGGTTTGTGATATATCTACGAGAAATTTCCAAAATACTTAAACATACCAGTATCCTTGATAAAATCAATCCAGGCATGAAGACTGCTACCACTGGAACAAACATTGTCGCCCAGGACCACACAAAAACGCCTACTTTAAGAACTTTCCTACAGTTGGAAGATAATAATAAGTTACTTTATTTCTGGACGAAATACTACTGTAAAAGTTTTCCACACGATTAAAAAAGATGGGCCTTGCTTCTCAACACCAACCTTCCACCAAATAATTTGGCAAGCCAACCTCCAGGCAATTGACTCAAAGCATACCCCCAGAAAAAGGAAGATTGAACCAGGCCAGCTGTTGATGAATTCCAGCCAAATTGATGCGACATGGGAATTACAGCAATGCTTAGGTTAACCTGAAAGCAATATCATTAAGTACATAAACAAAAAAATCATAAAAATAAAGATCTGAACTCTTGTGGTATTGGGATCAGAAACCAGACGTTATCATCTTTTGTATTTCTTTCCAGATTAAAGAGCAGTTTGTTTTTCCTTTCCTTTCCTTGTGACAGGACCTTCTTTGTAACTGGGAGCAGTTTGCTGGAGAAGAGACAGGTCCTTATTTTGTTCTCTGGTTTAATTTGTTAATTTGTATTTTTTCCCGATTAAAGAGTAGTTTCGGGAGAAAATGCAGGTCCTTTATTTTGTTCTCAAGTTTGTTTTTTAATTTGTATTTTTTCCCTATTAAAGAGCAGCTTATTGGAGTAAAGGCAAGTCCCTCTTTTGTTCTATGGTTTCGTTTGTTAATTTGAATTTTCTTTCCCGATTAAAGAAGTTATCATCTTTGGCAATCTGTGGAGACCTACTTGAGATATCGACATGGTTATGCTAGAAAGTAAGCATCATACATAGCCAATAAGTAGCTTATTGTAAAAAATTTGAGCTAAAGAACACATCAAGCAGACCAAATTGACGGAGAGCGAAAACCTTATCCATGTTGCAGATAACAAAGGCGAGCGAAGTAGCTCCGATGATCCGATATCTCTGAGGCAAATGCTCCCAGGGCGGCCATCTCCAGTTGATCTCTTCTTCCCCAGACTTCCCATCACCGTCGCCACCGCCAATACCATGAACTCGGTCACCCTCCTCCTCGTGCACCTCAAGAATCACACCGTCTCCACCCAAATCCCTCCGAGGGCGAGCGACATGCTCCTCCTCCTCTTCCTCCTCGAGGTGCCCTTTCTCCTTGTAGGAAACCCTCGCGACGGTGCGTCTCCGGAGGGCGGGGGAGAGGCGGAGGCGAAGGAAGGGAGAGCTCGGAGGACAAGGGGGAGGACGAGCCGGGGAGCGATGGAGGAAGGAAAGGTAGAGGTCCGGGCGGTGCGCGAAGGTGGTCGCCATGGCGGCCATGGCGGTGGCTTCTTGCTTGTGGCTTCTTTCTTCTTACTGCGGAATCATGAGAAGGAGAGGCTCCATTTTTTGAGAGGTCGAGTGGGGAGGAGGAGGAGAGAGAGAGACGTGTAGTGGAGTGTTTTGAAACCAAGAAGAGGAGCAGAGGAAGCCACGCGAAGGAGGAGAGAGAGAGAGGAGGAGGAGGTGGAGAACTTGTGGACCCAGTCGGCGGTTGTGGCCACACAAGGGCTGCGAAATTTTCCAACTCGGCTGGAACAAGTAGAGAAGAAGAGCTCGAGGGGCAAATTTGTCATCCAAATATATTCAATTTTTTTTTATCAACTCATTGATGTCCAAAATTATTAGCATTCGACTAATATGAAGTTCTGAGAGATGCGACAAAATAAATTTTGATCAAATTGACGACTCCAAGACTAAAACACGGGACTACTAACTCTTAGGGGTCGTTTGGCGCATTCCCAATTTTTATTAACCGGTAATTTAGATCACCACTAAAATTGATTATCACTTTATAAATTACCGGTAATATTATATCATAGTGTTTGGTAAGTGGCAATAACACAAATTATAATTTAAATTATAAAATAAAAATTACTAAAATACCCTTCAAAATTGTTGAATTAAAATAAATATAAACAAAAGAAAAAAATATAAAAAGTGAGTTATGTCGAAATATGAGTTTATATTATCAATCGTAAAATAATTAAAAACTTAGAAGATAATGTTGAATACTATTATTTCGTAATAAAATGTAAATATTTTTAAATTTGGTTGAAGGGATAATTTTGTCAAAATGCATGTCATCTTGCTGGTAATCTGGAAAGACACCTCTTATGGGTGCTATCTTCATTACCAGTCAGGTGATAATTTAGATTACTAGAGAAGTAAAAATTATTGGTAATCTATTGCAGCCAAACGTGGTAATATAGTGGGCCCTGGAAATTTTAAATTAAATAACCGGTAATCTATCTGGATTACCTCATACCAAACGCCCTCTTAGTGTCTCAATTCGAGACATAAATCCGCTAATCATCTGCGCCAATCAACTTAATTTAGAATATTCACTTTTCAGTTTGGCATATTCTTCCTTTTATATAATATTGTCGAAATATATAAATAATTAAATTATGATAAATTAATAATATATTCGTGGATGATAAAATAATATTAAAGGAGCAAAATGGTGAATATTTTATAGTGTATGCTTTAAAAATATGCAAAGATTTTACAGTAAATTTGTTGGAGTTGAATATGAGGATATTTAGCTTTCATATTTCAATTCTCGAAGACTAGCCGTTTCAAAGTTGCATTTTTTTATAAAAAAAAATCAAGACTCATTAATTTTTAAATTATTAGTATCAGATTATTCGATATTTGAACGAGTAAAATAATAATTTTTTTTAGAGCTGACTACTAGCACCCGATTAATTTAGTGTTCGGTCGAGAGCGACGGCAAGGATAAATCCTAACCAAATTGGCGACTTCGAGGCTCGAACTCGGAGCTATTAGTTCCCGATCATTTAATCCAGAGTATAAATTCGCTATCCATATGTGTCAACCGAACTTTATTTGAAATAATAAGTTTTCATTACTATAACTGCAGTCTTTGATGCTGTGGAACTGCTGGCTGATCTCGTTCATCGGCTTACTGGGCATCTGCTGAAGCAAGTAGTACCTCAATTTCTGCTGACGTGAATGTTTTGCAGCTTTCAACCTGTGTTCTTGCTGATTCTTTCTCTCTCCATTTGCGTTTAACGAAGAAGTCTCTCACCTCATTCAATATTTCTATAATTAAATTGTGAATTGAAAAGCTACTGACTCACATCATTGAAACACAATCCTATTAATCAATGTACCAATCAAATTTGATTTAAGTTCCTTCTTACTTTAATATTCAGCCATCTTTCCTACAATTCCCAAACCCCCGAGATCCTGCCAACCACCTCATGTTAACTGAAAAAAAAGTTCATCTTTTTAGCCTGAAAACATTTTTTATCAATGCAAAAAAATTCTGAAAACTGACCTTATAAGGAAGCTGAATAACTCCCACAGGTCAATGGTTGGACTGATCAGTTGGCACCAACTGAGAAGAGAAATGTTGTTCCAGGAAGCAGAAGAGAATGCTTAGACCAGGGAGCAGCAGGATCTCATGTGTGCTTTTTGCTTTGCAAAAGTGTATAGTCATCATGTTTTCTCTGATGTTACAGTGGAAATTTGATGCCTGTCGCCTCAGCAGAAAGCTGCTGCAAACACTGATTTTGTTGCTGCAGCTATTACTTTCTCTAAGCGCAGATAAAAAGCTTGTTAATAGGAGGTGAAAATGGTGACACAAACTTCCTGCTGGATCAGGATTCAGACTGATCAAAGTTGATTGGAATCCTTCAACAAGAGCTCCATCACTGCATAATACTTGGCGCAATGTGTATGACCATTATGAACATAATGATGCAACAAGTTTCCAATTGAGATCAGAATCCAAAGAGAAGAGCATTTTACTAGCTGAAACATAGTTACATCTAAATGTTAAAGTACACTTAGATCAATTATCACTTTGCTGCATTGTTCTGAAAGTACTCTTTAAAACAAAAATTCCATGTTGGAGGAAGAAAAATAAGCAGCAATTCACTTTTGTTATATGAAAAGCATAAAATCGATGTCCTCATGGATATAATTTATCGCATTAAAAATAATAATTTGAAAATGTCAACAAGAAATACTATGTTACGCTTTTATCCTTGTTGTCTTTCTTCCGACAGTCGTATGTGACTGTGCTCTAACCTTGTTGGCTAGGAAAATTTGGAAGTTCATCATAGAGGATAGTATAGGAACCAGAGGTGGAACAATCTTTGTTACTACCAAGATAATGGCAATTAAGCTGGACTCAAATGCTCTTGAACGTCAACAGGAATAGTTGGCCTCCAGGATGTTCCATCAGGTCCATCCATGAGAGCAATGCCCAAGGCAGCCAACTCTTTTCTGATCTCATCGGATTTCTCATACTGTTTGTTTTTTCTTGCAAAACTTCTATCCTCGATCTTTTGTAACACTTGATCTTCCGTGAGCCCAGCTCTCTTAAGACCCTTCTCTTTCAATTGCATAAGCACCTACTCAAGGTTATTGTTTCAGTCTTTGAAAAAGTAAAATAGCATACTTCGTGAGTCCCGAAGTTTACTGACCTCATTGTTACTTGAAGGACACAACCCAAGAACGCTGATAACTTTATTGATTTCTTTCTTTAGAGCCAAAAGGGATTCAATCCTCAACTCTTGCTTCCTCCCCTGCTTTGTCATGCGAAATATCAAAAAAGGAGATGAAATCAAAGTAGTGGTGCGGAAAGAACTTAATGTAATGAACATCAAGTAAGGAAAGATGGGATAAGACGTGAACTTCACCATTACTCCATTCTTGGGATAAAGAGGATTAATAGCATTACCTTCCGTGTATGCAGAAGGTCATTGATGATCTTTAGAGGATCAGAAATAGCAGCCAAGGCAACAGGTGTGTGTAAATCATCTGACAGTGAATTATCAAAATCTGCTTGGAATTTTCTGATGCACTCAACAATATAGGTTGGTAAAGAGTCTTGTAGTTCATTTTCATTATGTTGTCCGGTAATCTGATCACAATCATGCAAAGTCTGCAAATATCCATTATTAATGATAAGTGAAATATTTTACATTGACGAATAATGACTTGAGATATGGCACCTGGTAGATATAAAACAATCGGTCAGATGCTGTATCAAGATGTGCTTTTGAGTAATTGATTGGAGAGCGGTAATGTGTGCCTATTAAAAATAGCCTCAAAGCCAATGGGTGGTATAATTCTAATACCTGAAGAGGAAAAACAGTTATTTGACAAACTAGGACATAACTATAAAAGAAAATGAGAATTTAAATCCCGCATTTACCTCACGGATAGTGAAGAAGTTCTTTAGTGATTTTGACATCTTTTCTTCATTTATAGTTACAAACCCATTGTGTACCCAGTAGTTTATACTACTCTGACTACAGGCAGCACAACTTTGAGCAATTTCATTCTCATGATGAGGAAACACAAGGTCCATTCCTCCACCATGTATATCAAATGAATGGCCTAGATATGCTGCACTCATGGCACTGCATTCTATATGCCATCCTGGCCTGCCTGGACCCCAAGGGCTCTCCCAATATGGTTCCCCAGCCTTGGCAGACTGCAACCAAAAAAATTATAATGTTCTATTAGGTTTTACTGTCTGTTAAGCAGGAGAAATGGAAGGTGAAAGAATATTAAACAAGAATAAACAAATCTTCAAAATAAACAAAAAAATCTTACTTTCCATAGTGCAAAATCAGCAGGATTTTGCTTCCTTGAATCAACAGAAACCCTTTCTCCAGCTCTGTTGTCTTCCAGCTTCCTTCCAGATAATCGGCCATATGCAGGATATTTTTCAACAGAGAAGTAAACATCTCCATCAATTCTGTAGGCAAAACCATTATCAAGGATCTGTAGGAAAAAAGATCCAACCAAAGTCAAAATCGGAGCATGATTTGATTATTCCAACTGATTCAGCAAAGCTTAATGTGCAGGTACATGATCAGACATTTTTTCCCACAAAGAAAACCAAAGACAAGAAGCTACAAAGATCTCTATTATTAGAAGAGTTTTTGTCTCTCAATTTGCAGTTGGTGCATGCTTCAATTGATTCTAACTGATTGAGCAAAGCGTACTGTGCAGATACATGATCAGACTTTTTTCCCACAAGAAAGGAACCACAGACTAGAAGCTATAAAGCATTTCAACTCTCAATTTTCCACAGGCAACTTGAAGGTTCCCAAAAAACTACAAACAAAGGTTCATATGGCCATTTCACTTATTTTACCATTGTATTCTTGCAGCATAACATCCTGAAAATCCTAAGAAGCAATAGTTTAATCATCAATACAAGACTAACTAAATCCACATAAAATAGAAAGATAAAATACCTGTTTAATCATGTCAATAATCTGATTCATGTGATCAGAAACACGAGGTTCAAAAGCTGGAGGCAAGCACTGAAGATATGCCATGTCTACATGGAATTCATCACAATAGCGGTTGCTCAAACTCAAAGGATCTTCGCCAAGTTCATGTGCCCGAGCAATTATCTACAGAATTCCAAAAGTGCAGAACTCAGGATTCCTGTCAAGCATATATAAGAAAGCAGTTGGTACCAGTAAAATATTATGGATATTCTAATGCAGTTAAAGGTGATTGCAGGCCTATTACACTAGAATATGACGAAAAAAACAACAGAGAGCACCTAAAAAAATTTTCCATTTCAACATGAACGGCAAGCAAGTGCATTGAGTATTGGCATGCACATGGACAAAAGGGAAGCATAACATTAAGCAGTTTATGCCTCATATTCTACCTTTCATGTATGGGTTTTATAAAGTAAGTTTGATTCTAGCCCAGGAACAAAGGTTTCTCATTTAACATGAATGGCAAGTGCATATTGAGTATTGGCACACAGAATGACAAAAAGGAAGCATAACATTGAGCAGTTTATCCATCATATCCTACCTACTCGTGTTTGGGTTTTCTAAACAGTAAGTTTGATTCTGGCAAAGGAACCAATCGTCAAAAGGTAGATCTAGAGAAAAGAGAATCATATGCCAAGGTGTTGCAATAACCTAATAATAGACATGCATTTTTTCTATGGTTACCACAAATATTTTTAATAAATACCAGTTTAACTTGACAAAGAGTAGTAGAGATTATGGATAGATAAAAAAATTAGTAGCAAGATCATAGAAACAGATTAAAACTAAAAGATGTTATTTGTTCTGAAAAGTTACAGAAGCTACTCTTTTCTGATTGAATAAATACATATTCAATATCTAGAGCACAACAACAGGATGGGAAAAGAGATCTAAATACAGGAACAAACAATTTGTGTTTATTCATTCACAGTGGTTCGGCACAAGTAAGCTAGAGTCAGGAATATAAACATTATTCAAACAGAAGTTACAAGCTCACTATGCCTGGTTATAAATAACATAAAAATGAGCAAAGTTGTGACCTTGTCATCAACATCTGTGAAATTCCGTACATAGCAGACTTCATACTTCAAATGTTGCAAGTATCTAACAATGAAACACAACATAACATGTTCATCAATATGTCATATCACTTTCTTTTCCATTAGAAAAGGCACAACCTTTGCATCCTAAATATAACATATAGAAAGAAAGTATGAGAAGCTGGATAATATAATACTCTAGAAGGATTGTAGAGTATGAGAAACTGGATAACACAATACCCTAGCTGGATAAGAATCTTAAGGGTATGAAAATGGTTGACGTGCACAATGAAGAGAAGAAACCTTAGTAAATAATACATTTTCTTTACTAACAATGCCATACTTCAACACTGCAGCAATTAATTCTGTGAAAGAACAATAACCATTATTGTAAAACCTGTAGAAATGGCAGTATTAGTAATTAGTTGATAATTCATGTCCAAATGTTATTAGCAAGTTAGTTGAGTATAAATAGGTGTGAGCTCGTCGTCATTTCTGTGTGTGCTCCATTTGAAACGAACTCTACAATTCTTTCCCGTTCCATCAGTTTTAATAAAAAGGTTGCAGAGGTATCTTGGAGCTCAAGATCTATCTATGGTTCTCAAGTTCCTGGTACAATTCATCCATCTTATCTTCTTTACAGATCCAGATTATTCAGTCAACATGGTATCAGAGCACATGGTTCTGGATTTTGATCTTGTTTTTTGATCTGAGATATACTATCGTTTTTTTGGTTTTCCTGGAATTGATCTTTCTCTGGTAATTATCAAGATCAGAAGGGTTTTTGGTTTCCATTTGCAAGATCCATCATATTCTGCTTGATTTGGTTTCTTCAATGGCTGAGAGAAATCTGAACTCTGATATTTCTGATTATGGTGGATTATTCTGGAAGTGTTACGATAGATCATAATCATCCATTGTTTTTGCATCCATCTGATTCCCCAGGAATTATTTTGATTCCTATTCAATTGCTTGGATCTGAAAACTATGCAATGTGGAGTAGGGCTATGCATAAAGCTCTATTATCAAAAAGTAAAGATGGATTTATCAAAGGAACTTGTACTAAAGACAAATTTGATCAAAGACTTCACTATCAATGGGAGAAGTGTAATGCATTAGTTTTATCATGGATTATGAATGTAATTTCTAAGAACCTGGTCAGTAATGTTGCATATGCATCAAATGCTCATGAAGTATGGTTAGATCTAAAAGAGAGGTTTGAAAAGATTAATGCATCAAGAATTTTTTCGTTGCATAGAGAAATGGCTCTGTTATCACAAGGTAATAGTTCGATTACAGATTACTACTCCAAGATCAAGTTTATGTGGGAGGAATTAGATGCAATGACACCATATCAAGGACAGATAACTGATGAATATAAGCAATTTTTGCAGCACCAGAAAATTGCTCAGTTCTTGATGGGATTGAATGAGAAATATCATATGGCAAGGTCACAAATTATCCTGATGAATCCAACACCATCTGTAAACCAAGTGTTTGCTATGCTTAGTCACGATGAGGATCAGAGATCACATTTGACACATGGAGTTCAATTTAATAGTGCAGATTCCTCTTCAATAGCCTTCTTGGGTTCTATTAATCAAGGTTCAGGAGGGGGAAATCAGAATCCAAATCAGAATTCAAAAGGGAAGAATGCCATAGTTTGTGATAACTGCCATAAGCCAGGACATAAAAGATCACAATGTTATAGGATTATTGGTTTTCCACCAAACTATAAGTTCACAAAGAACAAAAGGGGATCAGCAAGTGCACATAATGTGATTACTTCAGATGGATCTAATGTTTCAGAAACTGTTTCATTGCCAAATTCTGTACCTGTTCTAACAAATGATCAATATCAGCAGATCCTAAAGTTAATAAACAAGGATCCTGAAGTAATAGCAAGTATGACAGGTATATCATCTCCTACTATGAAAAATTCTTTATCTTCTAAATGGATTATAGATACGGGGGCCACTGAGCATATGACTTCAAACATTTCATGGTTAAGGGAATTTGAACTGATAACAATTCCAAAGTTTGTTAAATTGCAAAATGGTGTCAGTTCAGAAGTAACACACAAAGGAGTATTTCAACTGGGAACCCTGCAAACTTTATCAGAAGTCTTATTTGTACCAGAATTCAAATTTAATTTGATCTCAGTTTCAAAGTTAACAAAGCATTTGACGTGTTCAGTGATATTCTATCCTGATTTGTGTGTTTTTCAGGACCTTTGCAGTGGACAGGTGAGGGGGATTGGTAAACAAGTAGGAGGCTTGTACATTCTTGTTCAAAATGGAGATAAAGTAGTAGCTGACAAGAAAACAAGTTTGGTTGGAGCTGCACAATCAAACGAGAAAGTTGAAGCTGTGCAATTGGACAAGAATTCTGACACAACTGCAAATTTGTGGCATCAAAGACTCGGACATGTGTCCTATAAGAAATTGCATTACTTTCCTGTTTTGAATTCTCAATCTTTGTCAACAATTTTTTTCTGTAAAATCTGTCCACTAGCAAAGCAGACAAGATTGCCATTTCCTACTAGTGTTTCAAAAACTAAAGAGTCATTTGATCTTGTTCATATGGATGTTTGGGATCCATATAAACATTCTACATATAATGGATTCAAGATTTTTTCTAACAATTGTTGATGATTATAGAAGAATGTCCTGGGTGTTTCTCATGAAACTCAAGAGTGATGCCGAAATACATATCAAGCAGTTTGTTATGCTAGTTGATACACAATTTAGTAAAAAGATCAAAACTGTTAGGTTTGATAATGGAGGAGAATTCTTTGGTCACTCCCTCGGTCAGTTTTTTTCTCTCTAAAGGGATATTACACCAAAGTTCATGTGCTTACACTCCACAACAGAATGGGGTTGTCAAAAGGAAGCATAGGCATATTTTGGAAGTTGCTAGATCCCTTAAGTTTCAGTCTTATGTTCCAATCAGCTTCTGGGGAGAATGTATTCTCGCATCTCTATATATTATTAATCGTTTGCCTTCACAAGTCTTGAATGGTATGTCACCTTTTGAGAAACTCTATGGCAGAGTTCCTGATATCAATCACTTTAAAGTTTTTGGATGTCTTTGTTATGCCACCAATCTCACTGCCACAGATAAGTTTTCTGCTAGAGCCATTCCATCTGTTTTCCTAGGATATTCTGCAGTTCAAAAAGGATATAAGCTATTGAATTTGCATTCAAATAGCATCTTTATTAGCAGGGATGTTAAGTTTTTTGAGAGCAAATTTCCTTTTTCTTTGAGTTCTCCATCTTTTGAATCAATGACATCTCCTGCACATATCTCAAGATCATTATTATCTTGATCCTTTTGAGCCAATTGTGATACAATCTTCTACAAATTCTACTGATATTATTACTTCTGTTATTTCTACTTCTCATTCCTCTGAATCAGCAAATAATTTCATTTCAGTTTCTCCATCAAAAAATTATAATCACACTGATACTCCTCCTTTAGATGCACATATTGTTTCTATTCCTAATAATTCTTTCATTTCTAACACTAGACCACGAAGAACAATTAGACCACCTGCCTGGCTTAGTGACTATGTAATCCAATTATGTCTCTTATTCTCAAGTATCTGTTTCTTGTTTGTCCTTCACTCATGCCCTGACAGCTATCAAACAACCCACCTTCTTTTATGAGTCTGCAAAGGATCCTCTTTGGATCAAGACTATGGAGACTGAGATGGAGGCTTTAGAGTCTAATAAAACATGGGAAATTGTTGAATTGCCTCCTGGAAAGAAGCCTATCGGTTGTAAATGAGTTTATAAAATCAAACTCGAGGCTAATGGTGAAATTGAAATGTACAAGGCAAGACTTGTGGCCAAAGGGTATAATCAAATTGAGGGCTTTGATTACACAGAAACTTTTTCTCCAGTAGCAAAGATTGTCACCATAAGGTCTGTTCTTACTATGGTTGCTCAACTGAATTGGCCATTATTTCATTTAGATGTAAATAATGCTTTTTTGAATGGTGACTTACATGAAGAAGTTTATATGGATTTGCCTTCAGGTTTTCGCAGCCAGAGGGGAAATCATATGGTTTGCAAGTTGTTAAAATCCTTATATGGATTGAAACAAGCCTCTAGACAATGGAATCTCAAGTTAACTCAAATCTTATTAGCTGGTGGCTATGTTCAGAGTAAATTGGATTATTCCATGTTTACTAAAAGGGAGAATGGCAGGATGGTTGTTTTGTTGATATATGTGGAGGACATTGTGTTGACAGGAGATAGTGAAACTCTTATTCAGAATACAAAGGATATTTTGCAAGCAAATTTCAAAATCAAAGACTTGGGATCTTTAAGGTACTTCTTAGGAATTGAAGTATTAAGATCATCTAAAGGAATACTTCTAACACAAAGAAAATATGCATTGGATCTCATATCTGATTTAGGGATAGGGGGAGGAAAACCTGCAGCAACACCTTTGGAACAAAATATCAAGTTGACTTCAGTAGAATATGATAAACACATTGGGACAACTGGATCAGATTCAATTCTACAATATACAGCTTCGTACCAAAGACTAATTGGAAGACTGATTTATTTGACCATTACTCGGCCAGATATTTCATTTGCAGTGCAGCATTTGAGTCAATTTATGCATGAACCAAAGCAATCACACTATGAAGCAGCAGTTAGAGTGGCAAGATATATTAAAAATGAACCAGGAAATGGAATTATGCTTCATGCTGAGCAAAATAAAGAGTTGATAGGTTATTGTGATGCAGACTGGGCAGCATGCTTACTAACAAGAAGATCAATTTCTGGGTTTTGTGTCAAGCTTGGTAATTCTTTAATTTCATGGAAGTCAAAAAAACAACACACAGTATCAAAATCCTCTGCTGAATCAGAATATAGAAGTATGGCTTTATTAGTCTCTGAGCTAATATGGTTGGAAAGGTTGTTTAAAGAGTTAAATTTTCCAATCAAGTTGCCAATCTTTGTGAATTGTGATAGTAATGCAGCAATACATATTGCATCGAATCCAGTTTATCATGAACGAACCAAGCATATAGAGGTGGATTGGCATTTTGTTAGAGACAAGTTGAAAGAAAGTTTCATCAGACTCAATCATGTTCCAACATCCTATCAAATTGCTGATGTACTAACAAAAGGAGTCAGTGTGCAGCAACATAATTTTCTGATAAGCAAGTTAGGAATGTCAAATGTATTCCATTCCAAACTTGAGGGGGAGTGTAGAAATGGCAGTATTAGTAATTAGTTGATAATTCATGTCCAAATGTTATTAGCAAGTTAGTTGAGTATAAATAGGTGTGAGCTCGTCGTCATTTCTGTGTGTGTTCCATTTGAAACGAACTCTACAATTCTTTCCCATTCCATCAGTTTTAATAAAAAGGTTGCAGAGGTATCTTGGAGCTCAAGATCTATCTATGGTCCTCAAGTTCCTGGTACAATTCATCCATCTTATCTTCTTTACAGATCCAGATTATTCAGTCAACAAAGCCAACTTGGAAGGTGCAGGATAAGTTTCACCGTTAACTAGAAGTTTGAAGATTTAGTCTTCAAGCCAATTGGTTAAGAACTCTAATATTAACTTAAATCTCGCAAGACAAACCAAAAATTCTCAAAGATTTGTTCTTTACACGAACAGAACCACAGAAGCGCCCAAACGTGGTACAAAGATCAAAGAGAAGAGTAGCATTTTGGCTAACAGGAAGCACAAGATAGACTTGTTTACCGGTATAGAACATCAAAGGTGACATAGACTCGCGCGTGCCCGATATGACTGAGATCGTAGGCGGTGACGCCGCAGACGTACATGCCGACCTTCCCGGGCACCCTGGGCCGGAAGAGCTCCTTCTCCTTGGACAAGGTACTATACAGGTAGAGCTCGCGGGAAGGATTCGGCTCCGCCGGCACCGGTGACCTCCCATTATCTCCGGCGACGGCGCGGGGCCTGGAAAAGCTCGGAGAAGAGACGAGAGATCGGGAAAAGGAGGGAACTTTATCCTTCTTCGGCGCCAAGAGGAGGCGGCGGAGAGACGAGAAGGGGAGTTGGGATCTGACGGCGGCGGCGTTGGATAAAGGGATGATGGGGAACGAGAGCAGGTAGCAGCGCGTGAGCGACGCCGTCGCCATTCCTTCTCTTCTCGGCCGCTTGCCGTCGTCTTTTTTTATGTGGTGGCTTTAAAAATTAGAGAGAAGAGGATTGGGTTCGGAAATATATATTTATCTATAAAATTAGATATATTGTCCTAAAAATTTCGGAAAAAGTTAGTATTTTAGATCATTTCATTTTTTTTTCTTATTTTATTTGCAAGTTTGAGGAGTGAGAAAATCTTTTAAAAAAAGTACAATGTTATTT
Source organism: Pontederia paniculata (assembly GCA_001647135.1). Classification (NCBI taxonomy): domain Eukaryota; kingdom Viridiplantae; phylum Streptophyta; class Magnoliopsida; order Commelinales; family Pontederiaceae; genus Pontederia; species Pontederia paniculata. The sequence goes on along the minus strand of LTAE01002353.1, from coordinate 11,939 downwards.
TTCCCTTTCTAATTAATTACCTTTCTTTTAACTTTTCATCTCTTATATTTCTTAATGAGAATATATATATATAAAGTTTTGTAATTATTTTATATTATTAATTATAATTTTTTAATACATTGTATTATTTAGTCTTCATCTTTTTCTCAGTTTTATTTATTGATTGAGCCAAGCGCCGGCTGATTCAATCCTAATTGTTACCAGTTTTTTTTAATTTGCTTTATTATGTAATTGATAGAGATAGACTTAGTTTAATGTTAAGAATTTTAAAAAATCATTATGGTTAAACTAAAATTTATTTTTAATTCAATATTAAAATTTGCACAGTTTTTTATTAACGACTTTTTTCAATTTTAAATCTCATAATATAAATATTTTTTTTATTTATTTGTTTCTCTTAAAGACTTTTCTAAAGTACTTGGCCCTTCCTAAAATTTAATTATGGTTTCGCGCATATCATATCGTTTATTTCTTGACTCGTGTATATTGATGTTTTTTCTTCTTTTATCTTAGGGTATGTTTGGATATAAGAGGGTAGGGAAAGGAAGGGGAGGGAAAGATAATGGGAGGGAAGAAAATGGAGGGTAAAATTTTTTACCCTCCATTCAACCCCAATTTGGGGTAATAATTTTTTGTTAGTTAGGACGGGAAAGGGGGTTAATTTTTAACTTTCCCCTCCTAAAAATTATTATCCAAACAAGATTAATTATTTTATATATATATATATATATATACACACATATATATATGAGTAAAACTTTATGCCATCTAATCATCTACCTAGAAATATATAACAAGCTTGGAGCATTCGAAAACTCAGATAATACACTGATGAGCAAACGTAACCTTTCTAGAATTATATCGCCAATGTGAACAACCAATATCTTCATCGTCATCATCATCTCATAAAACAATGTGGCAGAGGTAAATTTTGACTACACGTATTCGAATGAAATTTGGCAATAGAGATACAGCCCTACTTAAAACTCTTACGTATAAAGGAGCATGGTAAAGCAAAAAAAAAACACTATGAACTATGGAGGATGATCTTAGGAAGAACAAAGCTGTGAGTCTGAACAATCTGGGTAGCTTGGGACTCAAAAGATCTTGAAGAGCAGGCCTCCATGAGCGGCAAAGAAGGGTGCAAAAACCAGTGATTCGACGGCCATGAGCTTGATAAGAATGTTGAGAGATGGTCCGGAAGTATCTTTCAGTGGGTCGCCGATGGTGTCGCCGATCACAGCAGCTTTGTGGGGATCAGATCCTTTAGGACCAAGAGTCCTGGCGTGCTCTGAAGCACCAGCCTGACAACACCGAAAGGTCGTAAGCATGGAACAAGAACAACGTGTCAAAAGATCGATACTCTAAAGGGAAAAATAACAGATAATAATTTATGTACCTCAATGTACTTCTTTGCATTGTCCCATGCACCTCCTGTGTTTGATGCAGAGATAGCAATCTGTAAAGGATTTGATAAGACATAGGAATTAGAAATACAATCTTTTTCTTGCTACAGAGGAATAAACATTGATAAAAGATATTTCTACTGACCTGGACACCAGAAACAAGAGAACCTGCAAGAACTCCCGACAAAGTTTCAACACCAAAGAGAGTTCCAACAATAAGGGGAGTAAGCATGACCAAAGCACCCGGAGGAATCATCTCCTTGATGGAGGCATCAGTAGAGATCTTGACACAGGTTGCATAGTCTGGTCTAGTAGTTCCCTCCATCAGACCAGGAATGTTGTTGAACTGCCTGCGAACTTCCTCAACCATCTTAAGTGCAGCACTACCAACACTTTTCATGGTCATCGCTGAGAACCAGTACGGAAGCATAGCCCCAACTAGCAAACCAATGAACACCTTGGGAGTGAGAACATCCACAGTTGAGATACCTGCTCGGCTTACGAAAGCTCCAAATAGAGCAAGGGACACCAAGGCAGCTGAGCCAATTGCAAAACCCTAAGAAACAACCAGGGAAAAATTGAGTTCATTTCTACTTTCTCAACAAAGCCACTGACAGCAGCTAATAAAAGTAAAATAACAAAATAGGTGCCTCTACTCCATGTACCGGATAAAGATACACAAGCTAACATATAGGCAACTATAAAAAATAGTATGTAATAGAAAGGCACCAAAACTGCACAAATGAACAGTGGATCATCAGTAACACCAATATCAGGTTACCATTAACATTGCATATAAGGTTACTATGCGCATTCATTGTCTAGATATAATGTTCCAGTAAATCACATAATCAGTGTACACAAACAATGCAAAACCAGATTGTCATATCACCAATGAGACACATAACAACAGTAATAGAGGGACAATAGATATCAACCAGCTCCTAGATAGACTGGCCGGGTGTTGGTTCTATGTATAGAGTTCAAATGTTCAAGTCATGATGGGACACATTTGTTTCTAATCTATCTTTTCTTATACTATACTCGTGAGCCTCCTTTGTAAGACAAAGGAACAACATAGACACAGCAATTTCAACTAAACAAATAAGAATAAATATTATATAGAATAGTGGTAACAAAAGCGAGAATATTTTCTTTGTTGTGTACAGTAGTGTACCTTCCCAATTGCAGCTGTAGTGTTTCCAGCAGCGTCAAGAGCATCAGTTCTTTCACGAATTCTGTGGCTCATTCCAGCCATCTCAGCTATGCCTCCAGCATTGTCACTAATGGGTCCATAGGCATCAATAGCAAGTCCAGTGGCAATAGTACTTAGCATTCCAAGAGCAGCAACAGCAATGCCGTACATGGAAGCAAAAGTAAAACTGACAAAAATGCTGACAGCAATAGCAAAAATCGGAATAATGACAGATTTGTATCCTAAAGCAAGACCAAAAATGACATTGGTAGCAGCTCCAGTTCTGCAGGAATCAGCAACATCTTGCACAGGGCTGCAAAACAATGACAAAAGAGAAAACAATCAATGGGTTTGCAAGAAAAAAAAACAAGTTTAGCTGCATGACAGTAAAAGGAAATTTTCATATAGTTTACCTATATGCATTGCTTGTGTAATATTCAGTGACAAATCCAATTACAAGACCAGCCCACAAGCCAATTACCACACAGAAGAAAAGCTCCCTGCATAACCAACAAAAAGAAATGGCATGAAAATTTAAGACATTATGAGATCAATAAACAAGACAAAAGAAATGGCACGACTTACCATTTGGTCACTGACTTCTGTACACCAAAATTGAAGATTGTGAATGTTGATGGGAGTGACAGCCAAGAAACAACTGCAATGCCCGCGGTCATGAGAACAGTGGAGATAACAAGTTGCCTTTTAAGTGCAGGTTCAATCTCCTTGACTTCCTTTATTTCAAAGAAATCAGTTGCAAATAGAGTGGTAATCAAACAAACTATAATGCCCATTGAGCTAATCAGCAAGGGGTACAACATTGCAGTCAATTCTTGGTTGATTCCAAAGGACGAGATGGAGGCTATAACAAGAGCTGCACATGAAGACTCAGCATACGAGCCAAACAAATCTGAACCCATCCCAGCAATATCCCCAACATTGTCACCAACATTATCAGCAATAACCTGTGAGACATGTCAGGATATCAATCATGTAGAAATCATAAGTTTTCAAAATGAGTCAAAGTATTGAAAAGAGATCACTGATGCAGAAAATAAGTGGCAGGTAATATTAAAACAAATGGGTGGCAGAATTTAATGAAATTTTCACATGCAAACACTAATGTAACCTAAATGGCAATATATGTAATAACTACCAGGAAGATAAAAGGTCATGATGGAAGGAAAAAGATCTTACAGCTGGGTTCCTTGGATCATCCTCAGGAATGTTCCTCTCAACCTTTCCAACAAGATCAGCACCAACATCAGCAGCTTTGGTATAGATGCCACCACCAACTCTTCCAAAAAGGGCCATGGAAGATCCTCCAAGACCATAACCAGTAATAGCCTCGAAAAGGCCTTCCCAGTCATCTCCATAGTACAATTTGAATGCGTTAATAGCAATGTAGAGAACAAGAAGACCATTTGCAGCAAGCAGAAAGCCCATCACTGCACCAGAGCGGAAAGCAGCAATGAAAGCCTTTCCAACTCCCTTCCTGGCCTCTAATGTTGTTCTGGCATTTGCGTATGTTGCGATTTTCATGCCAAGGAAACCAGAGACAAGAGAGGTAATTGCACCAAGTAAGAAGGACAATGTGCTAAAAAGGGCATTAGCAAGGGCTGGCTTGCACATCTTGTCCTTGCTGTAAGTGCAGGGCATGCTTTTCGTGCTGAAACCCTCAACAGATCCAAGAAAGAGGAAGATCAGGACTGCAAAAGCAGTCATGAAGATTCCAACATACTGATACTCCGTGAAGAGGAAAGATGTGGCACCTGTTAGATTCAGAAGGTTAAAAGTTTAAAAATGATTACATATTAGACAAACAATTTGGTAACTTCCTGAGCTCAATTATTTTAAGAAAACGGAGCAAATAATAGAATAATGTACGTGGCATCCTAGTATCCTACACAAATGCAGTGTCGGATCTCAGAAAAGATCAAGATTCATTTCATTGGGCAAAAACAATTTAACATTTAATATCTCAACAATTTTGAATCGTGAATAACATGAACGTTTAAACAAAGTAATCATCTATCAAACAGCAGAAAAGTATCTATTTGCTATCATGTCTAATGAGAAAGCCCAGTGGAAATCATGGTAAGCACTAAGCACTCATCTTTGAACCACAATTATCAATAACAGAGGCCCAAATTAAAGGGTTATAGATTCAACAACAACATAAAAAAGTGGTCTTTTTTTGTCATCACTAACTCGATAGCATCTAAAGGAACATCTTTTATTACGCCATAATTTTTGAAAGGTAAATGTAAAAACTAAGAACGTAACCAGATGAAACAGAAAAGAAAAAAAGACACTTTTTTTTCACCGTGGATTTAAAGATATTTCCACTGGGCAAAAAGATACCAACTTCAGATTGAAATCTTGAAACGTCCCAAAATACGGATCTAAAAGAGAAGCAGACAACGAAGTCGAGATCTAACCACACAAATTTACCGTCATTCCTCACCTTCGGAAATGGCGTTCTGGATCTCGGCGCACTTGACGACGACGTTGTGGTCGTTGAGCCCCTCCTCCTCCTCGATGAGGGACTCCGCGTACCCGTTCTTGCTGCCGCCCTCCGGCGAGAGCTTCACCTGCGACACCAGGAACCACTGCAGCAGCGAGAACACGATCCCGACGACGGCCGCCACCGGGATCAGCACCTCCGTGAGGAGATCAGTGAGTATCACCGCGCCCATTGCCGGAACCCCTACACCGGCCACCTCCCCGTCGCCCTGGAAAGCAAGGAAACCCTAGAAAACTCGACGCCGGCGGATGGATCAAACGCGAGGGTTTCCGATCAACTCCTACAAATGTACTACTCCTCAAAGCCTGGGGCTCTCTGCGACTTCTTTTATACAAGAAGCCGAGGAGGGTCAATATCGTAAAATAAACGTATCTTAGGGGCAATTTGGGAACAATATATTCCTCTATCAGATAAATGCAGGGGTATTTAGGTAAATAAAAAGTATCACCTCACCCGCGGGCTTCAGATTCTTATCGTGGTGCCGCCTTCGGCGGGCGTCGGTGGGTTTCCATACTTTTATCCTTTTAGCCAATGGAAGATGTGGAACACGTTAGATAGTTTGTTCTTGCGGCGCAACGGGTTTAATTTATTATTAAGACGGTAATTAGGACTCTGGAAAAGACTTATTTAATTTTAATGTATCCAAACTTGTAGAAAAGATGACGTGTAATCTACAACTTTATGTATTATTTTTAAAAAAAAATAACTTGCTTATATGGAAAATATTAAAGAATAAAGATAATAATATCATAATTTGTCAAATTATCTCAACTTGTCATTAGAAGAAGGTAATTATTATTAACTCTCGTGATTTGCTCTAATTTCTATGTGATTAGACGATTTCACCATATCCACACAAATTTTTTTTATCCTTATCTTTTTTTAACAGTTTTCACACCATTCAAAGTCTCATTTGAATTAGTCTTTGAATCAGGTTTATTTTTTAGTTTAATTAGAATTTTATTATTTTTTCTTTTGTAATTATGGATGTGGATAAAGTTGATATGGATAGACTTCCAAGGCATTGTAAACTCTTGTAAGAAACAGGGTGTTATAACTAACATTATCTTAAGAAATAAAAAAAAGTAAAATCATATAATTAGGAGATAATTACGTAGGAAAGAATAAATCAGAAGATATGCTCAATTGGAAAAAGGAATAAAAATAAGATTCCATGATGCAAAAAGGTAGTGCAATTTAACTGACATTCAGCATTGGGAAGAATGAGAGGTCCAAAAAGATGTTCTTTTTGCCAACTGGTTTTCATTTTGTTTGTTGTGGTGAGAATTGCAAGGGCTTTGTCTTGCCCAAGTCAGGGAGGGATCAATGAGCACTTCAAATTTTTGGCTCAGGCACAGGCTGTACTTTGTTGGAACTTAGAAGCTCTCATGGCCACACACAGAGAGAGAGAGAGAGAGAGAGAGAGAGAGAGAGAGAGAGAGAGAGAGAGAGAGAGAGAGGATGAGGAGATGGTGGTGCTTGTAGGTATGAGGGAGTGGTCATGGCTTCCTTGTTTTGCCCATGGATTTGGATTGGGTATAGGAAGTTATGTTTGAATTGAGGAATGATGATTAAAGTTCAAATAATAGATAATTTTTTTCCCTAAAAATAGATAATAATAAGTTTCTCATTTTTTGATAAATAAATTTATTCTAACTTTTTAGAATAGAATTTCTATCTTTATGGGTGTATCATATGTCCACTCTTTATGGATCATCAGATGAGTTGGCAACGATTAAATTTTATTTTTTTGATTTATGAAATAAAACTGCTACATCTATAGAGCTGTTAATATTTAATCATTATTAACTCATTTAATGATTCATAAAAAGTGGGTGCACGATAGGTGTACCAACATTAAATTCTTAGAGTATATGTACTAAGTTTATAAATTTTAAAAGAATTTTAAAAAAATTGAAATGTTGATCAAGTTACTTTTATTTTAAAAATATTTGACTACATTTAAAGAATAACTCGATATTCTTTTTATTACAATCCAACGGCCCCGTTATGTTATGTTCTTGTGATTAGTTCATGAAAGATTTATCAGTCTTTTTATATATTTATGTCAATGTTTTGCTGTGTACTCTCGAAATTGTAAAAGTAATCCCCTATTTTTTAAAAAAATAAGTTATTTTTATATGTGGATAATAGTTTACGGATCCTCCAAATTTAGTCTATCTGGCCCTTTTATTTTTGTTTTGTCTTTTTTAGTTATCATCCTCCAAGTAACTTTAATCAGGAGTTTTTTTTTCTCACTCCCCCTCACTTCTAAAGAAAAAAGAAGCACCAATATGGAATTTAGACAATTTTCTTATAAATAAAATATGAGTTGAAAAATTATGCGGAGTTATGGTTCGATCGAAGTGAAGCCGAACAATATTTCTAATAGAAATATAAAATTTGAGTTATTGTGTAACAAATTTCAATATTTAAGTTCTTAAGGTCCTGTTTAATTGCGAACTTATTGTTTATGAATTAGATTTTTATAATTCATACGATAGTTCAACAAAATTTAATTTAGGTCGATCAACTTATTTCACGATGTAGAACAAATAAATTGTTCATCTTTTCTTTTCATCCTAGCATTAAATGCAGTGGGCTCTACAACATCTATATTTTGAATGTTTGATTAAAAAATAAAAAATAAGATTTTATCTTATTCTTCAATCAAATAAGGTATGAAGATATAACTATGATATTATGTAAATTTCACATCAATGAGATGAGCGATATTGAATATTATATATATGAGAGAGAGAACACATTTTCAATTTTTTATATGTGATTTAAGAAATCGTTGATATCTAAATGAGATTAAAGAAGATAATATCTATGATTGGTCAATTTTTATTTTCAATTTATTACATATTATTTTATTTAACGTCTCTAGATAGTGTATAATCTAATGATCTCACTGATGAAGTCTCAATTAAATCAGCTCTGATCCTTGATGAGGTGGGATTAAAATTGACCATAACAAAATAAAATTCGATTATGAATAGCCCAAACACGAGTTTGGAATTTTAGAATTCGATCAACTTTTAATGATGCGGTGGGCTAATCTCACGGCTGTTTAAATTCTCGTTTAAGCACCAAACCATACCAAATAATAATAATAATAATAATAATAATAATTATTATTATTATTATTATTATTATTATTATTATTATTATTATTATTATTATTATTATTATTATTATTATTATTATTATTATTATTATATTTTTTTAAGTTTTACTTATACTTAACTATTAAAAAATTAAAGAATATGTGGAGTAAATTATGTTTCAAATGTACGAAGAATCATCCAATTTTAAATAAATATTTTAAATCATAATTTTTGTTTAAAATGAAGAGTCTCATATTTTAATGTGAGTTTTTTCATTATAAATCTGATGATACTTCATATATTTGAGCAGAATTTACTTCACATATTTCTTATTTATTATTATTAATTAATTAAACATGTTGTCCACTATTAGTATTCGTATATTCTTTTTAGGTGTCCTATAGTATTCGAGGCTACTAGCACTCGGCTAATCTATATCGTCTCAAATTAGACACATAATTTTCATGGGTGAAACTCTCAATAAAAATTTACTGCATTCAGAAAGTTCGAATTCGAGACCTTTAAATGAGGACGAACTTCTTATCACTTCACCTCGACTCATTAATAGTGTTCGTGTATTTTGGAGCCGGGCTCTTGCTGCAAGATGGCACGTATTAATATTATCATTAATTAATGTGTTGCATGTCACAATATAATAAATTCACTCGAGCCAATTATTATTTTCTTATAATACTTAGTTTAATTAAATCGGTTGAATTGCGGATTTAAAGACTTGACTCGAATTTCAACTTCAAAGTCTATCGATCTCCGCAAGAACAACTCTGCAGATTCGAGATTATTTCGCATGTTTGAGATATCACTCATCTATTATATGCTAACTTTATAATTCATTGTTTGATCAGTCAAATACGATGTTAAAATAAATGGAGAATATAAAGATGCAAAAGTTTTAAGACATTTGGAGTCTCGAGATATACTTTAACATGATTAATATAACTCAATAAAAATTAAAAATAGATATAGTTAAACTTAAAACAATTATTTATGTGCAACATTCGGCTTATTTGGCCTTCTTCTTTCGTCAGAAAAAAGTAGCATTCATCATGAGCACCAATCGTCACATACATCACCAATCAATATATCACTACAAATCACTCACCTACAAAATTTAATATAAGAAAATTATTTTTTTTCGTAAGCTATAACGCTCAATTAGTGGCGATTGAGCCAAAACTTTTATTTAGGAGATGCACAATTTTCTCATAAAAATTATTTATCTAACTAAAAAAAGTATTTTGAATATTAATTTATATTTCTAATTATAACTTTTAATACGTTGTTTGAACAATGTAATGTAATTCAAGATATTTACATCAATTTCACTTTTTATTCTACACATTCAAATAATATTTAACAATATGAATATGATATTATAACACTAATTCATAATTGAATAAAATAATAATGAAACAAAATTTTGACAATGTTGAGATATGTTTTTCGTGAAAAAAAAAATACTTCTAATAGAATAATAAGCATATTTATATGATATAGTAATAAACTAATAAGTAAAATTGTATAATGTAGGATATATATTTTTTTACTTTTAATGAATTAATATAATATAATATAATATAATATAATATAATATAATATAATATAATATAATATAATATAATATAATATAATATAGATGATATTTTATAAAATAATATAAGCTAATATTTCAGTACATGTAAAGGATAAATAATGAGAAAAAATATGCATGTAGTAGAATAAATAAGTAGATTAGTATGTTGTAATTATAGACTAATAAGGAAAAATATATATTGTACTATATATAAATAATATTGTTAATGAATGAATAAGTATTAATGTAATACAAGTAAATTATATTTTATGGAAGCGTATATTATATAACATTTGAGTACAATAAAGAATAAATAATAAGGAAATACAAATGGAAAAGGTAAACTAAGTGTAGATGAAAGAAAAAAAAATGGAACAAAAAGGAGAGCCAAGGAGAATTAAACCAAGGACCTTCCCTTACAAGTACTTCACCTCTATCCATCTACACAAACAATCAACTTTGATATATGCTGGCAAGAAAAATATTTAATGGAGTCTAGGGGGAGTCGGTGGACCCTCTTGGCTTCGTTCTTGCACTTAGTATGTAAAGTACAAAAGACATAATTTTTCATGATAAAATAAAAGCATATTAATAAGTTAATATCGATTATAAAAATAGTCAAAAACCATTATTCTTCTATCACCATTATAAATCATCTACACAAGATTTCACTTCTTTTCATCAATCATTCTTCCTTTGCGATGCTTTCAATGCTATTGTCAATTTAATTTTAGTACAAGCGAATTATTTTGTTATCTTTCACTAATCTCATTAGTGATTTTGAGAATTATTTTAGGATGATTTTGAAGAGTTCATGAGTCTTTGGAGATCTACTAATAGATTAGTGGAGGTGCACAAATCACGATAAAACCCATAAAGAGAGGATGCTCGAGAGTTATTTTATTGCAAGACAGAGAGAAAGTTAGGCAACATGAACTGGATAACAACTTTTCTACCGGCACCAAGCAATAATAACACTATCACTCCTATACTTTATTATATACGGTGATCTCATCATTTATCTAGTGAATTATGGGTAGCCCTTATCTTGTCAACATATTAATCCTTAATATTTAGAAAAATTAATCATATCCAATGATTCAGAATAGAATAAGCACACCCACGTCATCAATTGACATGGGTCATGTTAAATATTAACAAAGACCATATTCATTAGAGTTTGGTTTCTCGACGATCATGCTAAGTCGAGTAATCAACACGGGTTGTGTCAGGGTATATACGATCCATATCTCATCTGCATTCATTATTAATATTTTTTATTCGAGGTGGAACGCGTTTACGAGTCGCATTTAGTCTCCGACACAGATCGTGTCCTAACAATGTTCCATTATTTAATTAAATTAATCTGATATAGTTTGGCGCGTTAGGACAACGCAGACCGTGTTCGACTCCAGCTCAAGTCGTGTTTCACTCTCGTTTATTATCAGGGTTTTCCTTCGGCGACCCGATCCATGTTCAAGATGGACGCGAGTTGTGTCTTATCTATCCCTTAATTATTTCGCTCAAGTAATCTATGACATGCTCTTCGCATCGAGGTGTGACACTGACTATATCCAGTATCTTAGAGTCGTGTTCGGCGAATGACGCAGTGTCAGGGTTTCACTACAGACGTGTGTCATGTTCGAGGAGGATGCGTTCCATGTCCGTCGCTCGGACCGAGTTCACATTGAGTTTTTTTCCTTGATTAAAAGTTCGATACAGAAAACCTCATATAATTATAGCAAATTACTATTAATATCTGGGAGACTAAACATGAATTAAATTGATAACTCTTTTAGGGACATGGGCACAATTCTCAATTCATTATTAGTTCATTTATCCATTTGTAATTTAATATTATATGAGAAAAAATGGATAGCACACTCGTATATATTATTAATATGAATAATGTTAATATTTCTATTGTTATCTATCGCACAATACACACTGTATTAAATATACAAAATAAACAAAAACGAGAAAATAAATGTCTTTTTTTAATCGTTTTAATTTGATGCATTAACGTGATGAAACACAATGCAATAGGTAGGAACCCTCTTGATTGATATAGTGCATATTTTTTGGGATATATATATATATATATATA
>LTAE01002352.1:27311-40291 GCA_001647135.1 Pontederia paniculata | reverse complement strand
TATTATTATTATTATTATTATTATTATTATTATTATTATTATTATTATTATTATTATTATTATTATTATTATTTTGTGAATCAGAGAGTCCAAAAAATGACAACCTAGTAAATTGAAATATTTTTTACTTCATGAACGATTCAAGAGGTTTTAATTTTCATCTTATTTCTTTTTTTTTGCCTCACTAGAAAAAGAAGAAGAAAATGAGTATGTAATTTCAGTTTAGTTCGATGACCCAAATTGAGTAAGATTCGCTACCTTTTTATTTAAATTTATGGTTTTATTTGAACCGTCAATACAAAATTTGACGGTCCAAAATATTTGATGAGCTGAATAAATTTGGATGATATTTTCGTGAACATTTGCGTCCATAAAAGCTAATTAAAACCCCCCGTATGTAGAATATTTTTCTTGAAATTTTCAAAAGATTATATATATGGGTATACACGATGCCATTAAATAAAGGTATAACATAAGGTTACTGTTTGTTTATAGGCTTCATAATAATAAAACTAATAAAATATATTTAAGTTAATAAAAGAAAGATATCGATCCGAAGAACTCATAAGATTTTTGTTTTGTTTATTACATATTGCTTTCCCCCGGAGGAAGCCACAAAAATAGGAAAACGTGTACGTAATTTAATGCGATGACATAAATTATAACGTGTAAATTAGAACGATATATGTATGAATATTTGATTACTCAAAATTTCCTTTTATTGAAAATTAAACTCCATCAATTATGGTAAAGTCCTAAAATTATGCATGGTGCAACCAATACTGTTTTCTTATATATTAATATCCCATGCAAAGCACAATAATTTTTTTTTTCCTGGCCTTCTTCTCCATCGCTTCTCTGCTTGCTCTCAGGTTAGATCAATAGCATGATCTCTCTCTCTCTCTCTCTCTCTCTCTCTCTCTCTCTCTCTCTCTCGTGAGATTAATAGCATGATACTGAATGATATACATATGTACGTACTGCAGGAATTCCAAACATGAATAATCTTCCAATTACTTCTTGGATTAATAATCTGGCGGATAATAATGGAGGAGAGATAAATAATGGACGTCGTCCAGTTACCATTAATGCTCCTTCGCCTTCTACTACTTTGCTCCACCAGCTTTCGCAACAACAACAGCAATATTTCAGGCTCAGGTATAAGAATACATTTTTTTGTCTTTCTTCATTTAAGCAGTTAAGAGTTTTATATTTCTATTGATATTTTTCTTATTTCTATGTTTTAAAAAAAATATTTATATTTTCAATTTGTCATTTAAAAATAGAGTAATTTCTTTGATTACTTATGTTCATATTTCGGTATTTTGATAAAATAAAAAAAATGAAAATAAAATCCAACTCCTTCTCATGGTATGTCCAGCAAGATGATAAAAAAGAAAAAAAAATAATATATGAATTTTTTTATTATGTTTGAAAGGTAAATGATATGGCCCACAATTTTATTGGAGAATAATGCTTTCGATTTTCTATCTATTTTAGAAAGTTTGTTAAAAAGGTCTCTAGAATTTTAAAGTAAAAGTAGATGCGTCTATATTTCTTAATAAATGAAAAAAAAAAGAAAAACAGAGTGCACGAGCCCCTTGACTTTTTATTCTTAATTACTTATGTACGATATAACATCTTTTATATTTCGATTTTTTTTCAAACTTTGTGCAGTTAGTTTGATGTATCCCAATTAAGAGCTTAATAAGTAGATAATACAATTAATGTTTTATCTTTCTTGATTAAAGTAATTAAGAGTTTCTATTTCATATTTGGTTTTAGAGTACGTATTTTATTGACATTTGATGTCATTAGGTATTTGAACGGGTATTACAATGCATTGACCCTACCAAGAGTTACAAACAATATCCATGCATTGCCGTCGATAATGTATAGTTCAACTTTCAACGAGATGGCGACGGGGATCCCTCGAAATAATTTTCCACAATTTGCTTGGTCCAATTCAGTTCTTGAACCATTCAACAACAATGGCATGCAACCAAGAGCTCAATCTTCCATGGAACATTCTCGCACCATGATTATGAATCATCTGAATTTCAACAATTTAAATCGCCCAAACGAAGCAATAATGCGTGATAATCAGGTACAACAAATTACATAAATTTTCTTAATTAAAATTCGTTCATTATATGCACACCCTTCTTTTCTTTTTTATTGATGCACATCTAATATACATTCCATATATATTTGTTATGAACGTGTCCAACAGGAGCAACAATTGAAGCGAAAACGTGGACATGGGATTCATGAGAAGAGCACTAGTCCAAGTATGAGCAACAAAAAGAGAAAGTTACCAGTGCAAAAGAATAATCATGAACAAGTAATTAGTGGGAGGCGTGAACTTGATCTGATCTCATTGTTAGACGTCCAAAGGAAAGTATCTCCTCACATTAGCACAGTAGATGAAGACCATTTTGACATTGATCTCACACTCTCGTTGGCACCACCACCTCATGCTAAGAATGATGGTCATCAGGGAAGGAAGTCCAAAGGAAAAGAGCCTCTTCTTTTTCATCGATTCTGATCATTATCAATTTAAATTTCACTCTATCTATTAGTATTAATATTGATGTAGAATGAATTAGTTTGACATTGTCGGCCTTCGGCCTATTTATCGTTTTTAGTTATGGGTCTCTTGGTCATTTAGCTTTGTTTATCTTTAATTCTCAACAATATTAGAAATGCAATTTTAAATAGTGTTTTTAGTCGTTTCTCATTTGCTTCTAAGAAAAATGCATTGTCATTATATATTTTTGTTAGAAAAAGAATAAGGTGACTATTCAGTGTGCACCAAAAATCAAAACTAATGAATAATTATATTGTTATATATTCATGTATCTATCATAACAGATAATGACGCCACCAACTAATGAATAATTGGTGAATAAAAGCTCTATACAAAAACTAGTTCATACCGGACATGAGAACGTTAACCAAAAAAGTAAATAACCTCACTATAATGCTGGAATAAACATCGGTATATACTAACCCATTAAAATATCCCATCACTTTTGTAACTTTTTTACAAATTTATCTAAAGGCTAAAAGAGAAAATAGCAAAGACTGTTACTTGTGTTTTTAAAGTTGGAGTAAGCACGTGCAATGACTTAAGGGTCATGCATTAAATGCATTAAAATAGCAAATTTATTTATATTCTTGATTATGTAAACTCTTGTATGATAAAAGTGAGGATGTATGCAAACAATACGTGACAGAGTTATCATTTAAAACATTATGAAATTAGAGCTTCATTTAAGACAAATCAGCAACAACCCAAAAGGTCGTAGTTGTTGGTCATTTTTCTACATGAGTGAACATGTGGTTCTATTATACCTTTACATCAATAATGATGTCTTTTTTCTTTTGCAACAAATCAGTAGAATAATAACACAGATTCTTGCACTTGGTCATACAATAAATGAAAGCCCAAACTAAACACCTTTTGACCATGGAAGATTTGATCACAATACAACATTAGAAAGATTGCTAGATGATATATTCATATGTTTGTTCGACCGTCACATCTTTTCTTGTTATATTCATCCCCAAGTACTCAAGCCTTTTACATCAGAGGGTTATGGTCTTGCAACTGATCACAGTGTAGTCGCAATCGAATTTAGGGCTGAAGGAAAAACTCACTAACATCCGCCCAGCCCTAATTGCTTTATCAATGTCAATCACCACAATGCTAGGACCTTGACCTATGACAAAAATGAGCCTTCCAATAGCAACAAGTTGGCATGGTGGTCTAGTAAGATGGTGAGACAACCTTCCAAGAACCAACCATTCTTTGCTATCCTCCTTCCACATCATAAGCCTTGTGCCGGAGGTCTCATCCAACATGTAAAGGGTCCCATCCACTAGAACTGTTGGGCCGCACGAACACAATGCAAGATCATCTTCTGCTCCCTGCCAAGTTCTGGTTGGAGGATCATATAGTCCGGCGTAATGCAAGCCATTCCAAGTCTTATGGATGGTGTACAATTTTTCATTGAAGGCAATAAATTTAACAATGTCAGGATTTAGCAGGTGATTCTTGTGTGAGCTCCAACTATCTGAATGTGAATCGTATATGTCCCAAGAATTTGGTGCATCTGAATTCAAACCATGCCCGCTTGTGACATAAAGCTTGTTGTTCATAGATGCAGATACAAAGAAACACCTAAGACACGAGACAACCAAAAAAGAAACAAGGATAAGAATCATGAAATGATAGCTATGCAGAAACTTATCAAGTATTGGAATAGTTGATATGACGAAAATGATAAATTGAAGTCACACAAATCATTCGTACCCAAAGCCACAAAAAAATAAATAACCTGCTTATTGAAGTAATTAAAAACCTCATTATCAGCGACTTAGCTTATTACTTATTAGCTTGTTGTCAAAATATTTCCTCTTTATTCCATCTATCATGTATCACATCATACAACTGGCAATTGCAATTAACTGAATGAAGAATCAGAGATAAGGTCATATACCTAGCTGTTGGCATTGAAGGTGCAATAGACCACTGGTTTGATGAAGCATCATAACAATGTACTTCATCTGTAGCATCTTCCTTCCAGCTACAACCACCCATTAGGTATAACTTCTTCCCTAAAGTTTCAAGTAGCATACCATCTTTTTTCAAACATGGTAATGGGATGAATTGCTGGAATTTCCAGCTTCTGTTAGCAGGATCTGGATCCAATACAAAGCATAAGTTTCCTCTTGAGCTTGTTTTACACATAATATAAATCCAAGTCTCCTCTAGTTCATTCTTTCGGCGACAAGAATGCCATTCATCACTGCACAGCACATCTCTCCACTTCTTTGAAACACATCTAAGCAAATGATGATACCTTCGAGGAACTCTTGCCAAGCAAAGGAGTGCAATTTCATCAGGGAGACCACATATAAGTGGAACATGTGAATCTGCTTGAGAGCAGTCATGAGTATCCCCTTGCCCAGGATCCATATTCTCCACCCAATCAGTGATAGTAGGCAGTCAGATGAAGCCGGAGTCACAAATTTCCCAAGGTAACAGCTGAAATAAAAAAGTCCCCAAAAAAAGAAGAAAACACTAAGGTTCAGATTTGATAATCAATCATCCTCTAGAGAAAACATAGGGTCAGCACAAAAATGTCCATTTTGCAGGTAAATTATAACGCAGAGAAGATACCATTATTCCAATCATTAGAGCAAAGTTGATTCTTAATTCAATATAAAAAGATGATTGTCGAATAAAAAGATTTGATGTTTATAACCAACAAATATTATATTGTGACAAGTTATCACAATATATTAGCTATAGATAAACTTCTAGTGTTTCTCGGGTACCATTATTCATTCCATTAATCTAAAACATTAGAGCAAAGTTGATTCTTGAATCAATATAGAAAGTTGCTTACAGTTAGAAAGATTTGATGTTCATAACCAACAAATGTTATATTGTGACAAATTCTCACGATATATAAGCTATAGATAAGCTTTTCTAGTGTTTTTCTGATACCATTATTCTCATCATTAGAGCAAAGTTGATTCTTCAATCAATATAAAAAAAATTGTTTGCCGATTAGAAAGATCTGATCTTTATAACCAACAAACTATACTATGACAACTTCTGCCGAACTGTTGCAGTTTGAACATTTTTGGCCATTTTTAGAGCACAGAACAATACATTTTTGCTTCCCCATCATCAAAACTGGAATTACAAGAAAACTTAAGCAGCAATTTGAA
Organism: Pontederia paniculata; assembly: GCA_001647135.1. NCBI lineage: Eukaryota > Viridiplantae > Streptophyta > Magnoliopsida > Commelinales > Pontederiaceae > Pontederia > Pontederia paniculata. The sequence continues at coordinate 34,546 of LTAE01002352.1, read as the reverse complement.
ATGATCGTAATTTTATGTCTCTAAGAATAGAATTCAGGAATCGCATTAAAAAATTAAATGCAACCTCATGCAAAGGGAAACAACCTCTTGCAATCTACGAATTATATCACCACTCTGTCTATGTTTTCTTATTTTCGACATAGTTCAGTTAAGAATCCCATGTAAATTTCTTTTTCCTATTAATACACGACATGCCACGATTTTGATCCAAAATGTCTTAGAAACTACTTTATTGGCATATAAACTACAAATTTCATTATAAACTACATGTCAAAAAGAAGGAGACGAAGAACAAAAAGGGGGAAAAAAGTAATCGCCAAGATCGGAAATGGGGTCACAAATCTTACAAGTTCACAGTTTACAAACGGAAGAACTGAATTGGATCGTAGAAGAAGAACTCGGTAGGGATTTGGATGCACGAAACCGCGAGATCATGAAGCAATTGGCGTCGATTCCTGACGACAGGGAGCTTCGCGAAATGGGAAGGAAAAAAAAATGCCGTGCGGAGGGAGGAAGAGGAGGATTCCTCGGGTGGCACGATCGAATGGGCCGAACCAAAACAGCCCATTACAAGCATCTGAACTATACTTCAAAAGCCTATTTAAACTATTAACAGGTCCAAGCCCATTTTATATATTATGATATTAATTTATTCCTTTAACACATCTCAATTATATTTTTTTTCACATCTAATCTTTAAATTATAAATTTACAAATTTCTAAATTTATGTTTTACCATTAGTTTATTTTTTTATTATAATAAATATATTAAAAAAATTAAGGTTCAAATAATATTTCCGATTATTTTCTCTAATATCTGCTCGTTAACTATAATTTTTTTCACGTCCAACCTTAAATTATAATTTAATAGATTGTAGTCACTGGTCTAATTTTAATTTTTTATTCAAATCCCATTCAAAAAAATTTGTTAACTTAATATTTTAATACTTTTTTTACCCTTACTCCTCTCTTCAACAACAATATTTTAAAAAATTAAAGTAATGGGACAAAATATTATATAATAATTATTTTATAATGATTATGAAAAATATTGATCATGTTGTTATTTTTTTATTAAATAAGTAAGGGCTAAAATATTATTTTATACTTATTATAAAATAAAGTTAACAAAATTATGATGGAAGGATTTGACCGGAAAATTGAGATAAGTTCAAGAAATATAATTTATAATTTAAAAAAATGTGGGAAAAAAGTTATACCTGAGATGGTGATAGAAGAAATAATCCTATGCTTAATAATTATTTTTTAATGATTATGAGATATCTTGATCATTTTAATATTTTTATTTTCCAATATATCCGTTATATTAAATACGTAAGCGGAAAGAAAGATAGTTTATAATTACTAAAAAATAAAGCTAAAATATTCATTACAATAAAGTTAAAATCTTCGGCGGGATACGGCGGTCAGACTAAATTGATAAATCTAGCGGGCGTTTAAAATTTGTAAGTTTATAATTTAAGATTAGCATGTAGCTAAGAAGACGTTAATAAATAATCGTAAGATCCTGTCAACATCGGATGTGAAATAATCGCAAATTATTTTGCCGACAATTAATCAATTTGCAACGATGTCAAGCATAAATTATTATTATTATTATTATTATTATTATTATTATTATTATTATTATTATTATTATTATTATTATTATTATCCCACAACAAAGCCTGTCGATCCTAAACTTAGGTGGTTTAATTAGGAGCGTTTAGATTAAATGTTCTTCTGGTTCAGTTAATTGTCTAATTGGAGTACTATGAACCATATGAATATATGATATGAAATCCACCATGAAATATTTTACATGTTAAATAGTCTTTTCCTGTACGTACATAATACGTAACACACATATGGCATGCCAAATTTTGCATGTACCATGTAATCCATCGCATCAAAAGAAGTGCCATCAATTTGACCTTTTTACCCAAGATAATGATAACTTGAGCCATTCTTTTCAATGAACTACATATATTACTCACTAATCTTATCTACTAAATATATGTCGTTTCTAACGTTACATTTACGGGTTCAATAAAAGTGTTGCCTACTTAAATATCTAATATCGTACTATCTATCTTATCAATCGTAAGATATTAAATATACGATAGATCTAACAACTTATAATAAACTATTTAAAAAAGAGAATATCTCATATTTATCGTATATCCAATATTTTACGATGGACAAAGTAAGTAGTACAGTGTTACCTATTTAAATAGGTAGCACCTTCAATTTTGTTTATGTATATATATATATATGAGAAATATTAGCGTGCATACAAAATTAGGTACATTCAGTGCAATCACACTCACATTAAGACATGTGAGACTCACAAAAATTATTTTATTCAAATTTTAAAATGTGGGTCTCACGTGCCTTTCTTTATATGAGTGACACAATTTGTATGAACGCTAATACGCCTCTATATATATATATATATATATATATATATATATATATATAATATTATACAAATGTATATATAACCTACCTTATTATCCATGCACTTACCAATCGAAGATATTTCACATCATATGGATGAGAAACATGTCTTGAGTGGCTCTCCACATTTATAATATATATATATATATAATATAAATTATAATTATTTGTTTTCTCGTCTCCTCTCTTTCTCTCCCTTCTTATCTTCCCTCTGCGTCCCCTCCACACAAAATGACAAAAAAAACACAAAAAAATAAAAAATGAATAATAAAGGCTGCAAGCGGCAGTATATAACTAAACTCCTCCCCTGGTTCCAACCTTCCAGGAGAAGAAGAAGGAGAAGAAGAAGAAGAAGAAGAAGAGGCAGCTCGTGTTGTTATTATTGCTTCAGTTTTCCACTTCAATCCCAATCCAAGTCCCCATTCCCCCAACCTTGCAATCTCCTCCACAGCCCGCAACCTGTTCGACTTAATTGCGCAGAGGAGTTCCCACACCAATTTGGCTTCTACTTCTACTTCTTCTCCTCCTCCGCCATTACCGACGCCACGATCATGGACACTGCTTCCGCCACCTCCTTCGTCATCCCTCCTCTCCCTCTCGCCCTGTCGCCATCCAAGAAACCCTACATAACTCTCGCTCTCCGGAGAACCACTACCTCCACCTACAGACCCATCTCTTCTCGCCACAACTCTTCCCTCCGCCCCGCCCCCAGGTTCCTGCGCATGGACGACGACGCCAAGTACCGACCCCTTCTGCCCACCAAGTCCTCCGCCGCCTCCGCCGCCGCACCCGGCGCCGGAGGCGCCGAGGCCCCTTCCGCTCTTCACATTGTGAGATCGTGATCTCGTTCATCGTCGTCGTGCGCGGCCGTGCTCTCCTGTTGCTTGACGGAATGCTGCTTCATTTTTTGCTTCGCAGGTCGTGCGGACTTTCCATCTGGCGGTGTCGCTGGGGCTCATACTCGCGGCGGACAAGTTCCTGAAGCAGGCCTTCGCTGCCGCCGCCATTAAGTTCCCGAGCGCGCTCTTCGGGATGTTCTGCACGTTCTCGGTGCTGTCCGTTCTGGACTTCGCGGTGCCGTCGGCCGCGGCGGCGCTTGTGGGCTTCTTCGAGCCGGCGAACCTGTTCATCCAGCGCTGGCTTCCTCTGTTCTACGTCCCTTCGCTGGTGGTTTTGCCCCTTGCCGTGAAGGATGTCCCCGCGGCGTCGGGCCTCAAAATATTCTTCATCATGGGTTAGTAGTAGTACTGCATTCTTTAATTCCTCCGGCGATCAGCTTATGATTTATATGGTTGAATGCCTGTAAGAACTGTGTTCCTTAGCTATTTCGTAAGTATTAACTGGGTAATGATCTGGTTTGGTCATCTTATCTCAGTTGCTGGCTGGTTGGCTTCAGTTTCTGTTGCCGGATACACTGCGTTAACTGTTCGAAGACTTGTGAAGACGGAGATGATACCAGCCGAACCCATGTCCAAGCCTTCTCCTTTCACAAATTTTGAGCTTTGGACCTGGACTTCTATCTTTGTTTCGTCATTTGTTTTGGCTTACCTCAAGCCTCTCGCCCTCGGCACCGTTGCAAGAACTTGTCTTCCATTCCTATTGGCTGCAACCGTCCTTGGATACATGGTTGGCACTGGGTAATATGCTTCATCTACTTGTTAACTCGAGCATAATGCATCATCATGATGTTTTGAACTATGAAATGAGCCAGTGTTGGTTCTAATGCAGGTTGCCATCTAATGTCAAGAAGGTATTCCATCCAATTATTTGCTGCGCCTTTGCTGCTGATGCTGCTGCCTTGACATATGGGTACATGTCCCAGACTGGGCTGGATGCTGTTCTAGGTTCAAATTTAAACTTTCATTTGGCACTCCATTTGTTTGAAAATTTCAAAACTTTTTCAGAACATATGATGATATATGGAGCGGCCGTTATAGCATAAACTTAAAAGATGGCTCTGTTTATTGATCGCATATTGTCTTATTAAAATATTAAATTTGGGTTGAACCTCAATAAAGAAAGGTCAATTGAATTTAATTTGTCTTTAACGCACAAAGTTCAAACTAAATTATTTAATATTTTGTGAGCTTTTGAATATCATGATAACATTGAACAAGTTAAGTTAAACAATATCTCTGGCTTTTATGTTTGAGTAAGACTAATAATGGTACATCAGATCCTTCTTGTTGATGAAATATTGGATTTATATGCATCTGAACCTTTTTTCGGGTTAAAATAAGGGCTGAAGCCCTTATATCTATTGAAACTTAAGATCACAATAATTGATGTTTCTGGAAGTTATCTAACCAAAGTGTAATCAAACTAAATTATTAAAATATCTGGTGAGCTTTTGAATGTCATGTTAACATTGAAAAAATTAAGTTAAAAAATAGCTCTGGCTTTTATTTTTGAGTAAGACTAATTATGGATATTAGATCCTTCTTGTTGATGAAATATTTGATTATATGTACCTAAACCCTTTTTTGGGTTAAAATGAGGGTCGAAGCCCTTATATGTATCAAAACTTAAAGGTCACAATAATTAATGTTTCTACAGGAAGTTATCTCACCAAGGTGTCATCAAATCCTGGAGCTGGTGATATTCTAATGGGCTTTCTGGGATCTGTTATTATTTCATTTGCCTTTTCAATGTTCAAACAGAGAAAGGTGAATGTCTTGTGTAATTTTCTTTCTTTCCTTTTTTATATCTCCTCCTTTTTGAATATCTAGATGCATATCTCTTTGCAATGAGATAGGCACTTTAAATACTTCAGAGGTTCATGGCTAATTATCATCTCTTGTTCTTCAATATTAGCTCGTCAAACGACATGCTGCAGAGATCTTCTCGTCAGTTGTAATTGCAAGCGCCTTTTCTCTATACTCAACAGCTCTTGTAGGCCGTCTCATTCAGCTAGAGCCAACTTTGACTATATCCATTCTGCCAAGATGTATTACTGTGGCGTTGGCCCTGAGCATTGTATCTTTGTTTGAAGGTATGTTTCTATAGGAACCCCTATTTTGTTTGTTTAATCAACATCATCATGTGCCTTTTTATTTCGCCACTTGCAAAATCTTTCCAAATAATTATATCTTTTAGTTATTACTTCCAAATATTTCTCTCTATTTATATTATATCATTATAGCTAATTCTGTATTTAACTAATTATATGCATACTTTTTCTGCTTCAGGTGCAAATTCCTCCCTTACTGCTGCTGTGGTTGTCCTCACTGGTCTTGTTGGTGCGAATTTTGTGCAAGCAGTGATGGATTTCCTTCGCCTAAATGACCCTATTGCTAGAGGAATAGCAACGGCATCGAGGTACTCTCTTCATATTATTATATTTCATTTTATGATTTTCAAATCATAGAGTATGTTTGCTGCCATATTGTTTAAGAATCAGTCAGCACAACTGTCTTCCTGTTATCACTGTTAGTTCTGCCTTAACAAAGCAGTGGTAAGCATGTAAGTGAAAGGAAACAAAAATTGCGGAAACAATAAATTCGTGAGATGAAGTGCCCACTATCTGAGATTTTAGGTGTTTATAACGAAAAGCTGAACGTGTGATTTAACCTTAAGGAACATGTATTCTATACAAGTAAATATGTATGAAGTATGAACCATATGAAATTCTTACTACCTATTAGTGCATATCATTTAGATCAATTATATGAAATATTTAGGTCATGGACCGCGATGAGGATAGTCAAGTGATATCATATGGTGTAAGATTGTTGCAATTACTAGACATTATTCATCATAATCCTTGTTCAGGGTACTGAAACTGCTAGTTGTTTACTGTTGTTGCATCAGTGCTCATGGATTAGGGACAGCAGCTCTATCAGCGAAGGAACCTGAGGCTCTTCCCTTTTGCGCGATCGCCTATGCGTTAACAGGAATATTTGGCTCCCTACTTTGTTCCGTCCCAGCAGTCCGGCAAAGCTTGCTGTTCATAGTTGGGTAAAGCATTTCCCCCAAACAAATATTGCACGGAGGAGGAGCGTAACCACCTGCGAAGCTTGGAATGGTGCGTTCTTCTTCTGAATCCACGGCCGATAGAATGATTCAAGTCCTGACAACTTCCCTGCGTCCGAGTCCGAATGCTTTCGCGTTCTCCATCTTCATGTGTTAATATTTCTCATCCAAATTTGTGTGACACGGACAGTGTTATTTTTACGGTTCAACTCTTTTGCAGCTCTGCTTGTTTTATGTGTACAAACTACAAGTAAAAAAAAAAACCAACTACCTAATCAGGAAATAACAAAAAGAAAATGAAACACTACTAACATTTATGGGCCAAAACATGGCTACCATTAATTTAAAATGATTTTTGCAAAAGTATTTATCAATTGAATGATTTTTATTTTCAGAATTCGAAAAAACGAGCATAAAAATGATGCGTTCTCGGACATGAGTACTGACTAACCACATCTGTCACCTAACACTAAAATTTAATAATAATAGACCATCCATCCATATGACCCCATTCAACTCCACTTCTCTTCATCCTCCCCCCTTATAACTTTATTAGTCTTACACAGATCTGACCGTGTGACTGAGCAGCAAAAGTAAACCTTGGATCGTTCTTCGTGTGTTCACTATCTCTCTCTATTATTATCATCTTCTTTATATACATCCCACGATCCCACCCCATAAAATAACTCCACCCCCTCTCAGTCTCAGTCTCCGTCTGTCTCTCACTCACATGATTCCTCCATAAAGTACAAGCAGCTCTGAGCAAGAGAGAGAGAGAGAGAGAGAGAGAGAGAGAGAGAGAG
>LTAE01002352.1:2696-25689 GCA_001647135.1 Pontederia paniculata | reverse complement strand
TATATATATATATATATATATATGGGGGCAAGGAGTGTGTAGCGCACTTAGCGACACTATCTGTAAAAAAAAATTTGAGCACTATTCACTTGTACTTTAAAAAAATTAAACGCTATTCATTTATACATAAAGTATTCTGCATGCATTACACATTCCTTTTTTCATATATATATGTGACAAAATATTAGCGTGCATACAATTGTGTATGCACCACACGTTCTGATATTTGGATCAATATCATTTTAATCCAATAATGCAGATTGTCTGTATTTTGGACCATCAGATTGAAAGTGATACTAATTCAAAGATTCATAATGTGTGCATACACAATTTGTGTATGCACGTCATTTAAGGTTTACACCTTAATTTATATGTCACAACTTTAGCTTTCATTTGGACTGTGATTTGATTCCATAATGACGGTAATTGGTTGGGTTTATTATTGTGTATTACATATCGTCCTGGAGCCAGGGGCGGACCTACACTATGTGTAGGGGGGGCTTCGGCCCCCCTCCAAATTTTTCGGTATAGAAAGTTTATATATATAATTATATAGTAGTAGATACAATCAATATATAAAATAAGTGTTAAAAAAAGCAAGATTATCTATTTGGTATAGTGGTTAGGGGGTTTTGACTATTATCTTGAGGCCCAAGGTTCAATCTTTGGTCTCTCCCAATTTTTTTATTTTACTTTTATATGTATCGGTCTCCCCTAATTTTTCGTTATGGGTCCGTCCCTGCCTGGAGCTTAGTTTTAATTAATTCAATTGCAGTCAGAATAATTTCCATCCATTATAGAAATTCACTTTTTTGTAAACTCATTTGGATATTTAAAATTAATTCACTTTTCTAAACTTCAACTATTCATAATTTTAGATTAAAATAATTTTTTTAATCTTGTTTTTGTGTTGTTTTGACCACATGTTGGCCACCTCGGGGTATACATGCCTAATAAGATAAGACTTGAAAGAGGTAAAAAGAAATTTCAGCAGTCTAAAGTTAGACCTATACATTCAATCAAACCAATCAAAGATTATAACTTGTAAACATAGACTCCAAATATTTGCTCGGAAAAGAATAGTTATGTGACTGCCCATTTTATCTTTTTTCGTTTACAAATGCCAACTTATTTAGGCCACTTATGGCTAAGAAATAACTTAGATTGAGATGTCTCACTATTGGGCTCACATTGGGTGGACCGAGCCATGGATCATTTCTCAATATTTATATCATATTTTTTTCTCTTGTAGATAAATGAAATTCCTTTTTTTTTAAATTTTTTTTCAAGTTATTTAAGCACTTAAATCCATACATAGCCTTCTTGTGGTGCCTATTTAGCAGGAAGGACAAAACCTGTTCACATAAAGAAATCATGTGATGAAACACTTGGCTTTTCGAGCATAGCATTTATTAAGAGCAAACATATGCTTAGTAATTTAGCTAGTAGATAGATTAAGTATTTATATTTACCCAAAAAAACCTAATAAATCATAAGGGTTAAATGCGATTCTACCTGCCTAAGACAATGCATTTCTACTGATGGAATTATGGATTGGAATAAATAGTAACTAGGAGGTGATATTGGGTTCCTGGTATGTGTTGGCCAATTGACAATACCAGCTTGCAGATAAGGGCAAACATTTTTTCTTTCTTTTTCACAAGTGACCTAACCAATGGAGGTGATATTGGGTGGATAGCGTCGATTTTTTTTTAAAAAAAAGAAGGCTTGAACTTATAGTATTAATATGATCCGATTTGATTTGTATTAGCTCAGGTCATATAATCTCATATCAATCTATATAAAAGGAAATTTAATGATAATAATAAGTTTAGAAAATATAAATAAATTAAAAAATTAAATAATGTTAATAAAGAAGACAATTATTTAATATTAAGAGCTTTTTGAATAATATATATAAAAGTATTATTCTTATTATCGGCTTAAAATTTAAGATTATTGACAATGTATCTATGTTATAAGTCTCAAGTTCAAATATCAACATTGTTCATATTAAAAATTATTATTTTTTAATTATTCATATGTCAAATTTTTAAGCTTTAAATTAATTTAATTTTTTAGTATTATTAGTGATGCATCTAATTTAATAAAACTTTACATCATTTAATTACTTTGGTTTTACTAATATTAATAATTTCCAATTATGAGCGTATTATAAATCATAAAACATTGTATCCAACAAAAAATAATAATCGAAAGAGTTTACTTTAATTAATATGAAATAATCTCATGATTATAAAAAAAAGCTAACGTTTAAGATTTAATAACACAAATGTTTACTTTTTTTATATTTTGCTATATAATTTGACTGTATTCCAATTTGTTTTTTATTTGTTCTAGGATTTAGTTTTTTTTCCTCTTTTTTTTCGTGTGGGCGAGAAGTTTCTCAGTTAGCATTCCAAAATTTAAAGGCTAGTAAATAAGACTACAAGAGGTACATTAAATGTCCAATCCACTATTTTTGAATTTTTTTTTCGATCGTTTGATAGTAAGAAAACAAATTTCTCTTGATTTTGATTTTAAAAAAATGATCATAAATTAATAATTTGGAGGGCCTCATTATTTATTTTTTTTTCCTTCACTCATGTATTATGTACATGGACTTCCTCCATTATAACCATTTGAAATTAGCTTGTTGTTGAAAATAATATATCAAAAAGGTTAATATGATAAATGTTGCCTTGTATGTTTCTAAATAGTTTAACCTTTAAATTGCATTAGTCATATTTTTTACTTTTAGATATCAAAATTCATTTTAAAAAAAAAACTCGGTTGCAGTATTGTTCGAGAGATTTTGCTTTAAAGAAACCTTTTTTAAATTATTAAATAGAAAAGTGCACCGTGAGCATTTTACGATGCTTATTGATTAATATGAAGCAGGAGACTCCCCAAAGTTGACAACTTAAACGAAAACATTGACATTTGTGACTAATTAAAAAAAGAAATATTCTTGTCTACAATTTAAATTATTTAACTCAAAGTTATCTATTTTTAACTCCAATTTAAATTTTATTTATTTATTTGTTATGGATCGACCTTTTTTTAATCGTGTCCAGATTCTCGAATAAAGTAAAGTAATAATTTTCATTTAATAACTCCAAAAGTCCGAATTCCGAAGAAAGCAAAGAGTTAAAAGAAAGGGGTTACCGCTTACCATCTCTCAGGGCGGTGACCTGACGCGCTCAATCTTCTTTTACCGGACAAGCGAGGTCGAGTCCGGTCACCGCGCGCAGTTTGGTGTGGAGAAGTCGAAGTCGAAGGTCGAAGTCGAAGTCGGAGAGGAAGAAAGATGGTCGGAATCTTTGCTCGGCTCGCCGGCGGGAGGAACGGCCACCGTCGGACTAAGAGCGCCATCGTGAGTTCCTCACAAGCGTCTTCAAAATCGCATCTTTTTTTTAATGGTTTTCGTAGTAGAGAAACGATAGGTTTCTAGCTCCTGCTTTCTGCTGAAAAGAAGAAGAAGAAAAATAAAGATTGGATTTTTCTTCGGCAAATTTTGGTTGGAAAGGAAGAAAAGAAGTTTGAATTTTAGACAATTTTTGTGTTCCTCCTCTGTGATTGTTTGCTAGACAGGGTTCGTATTTGTTTGATTGAATCTGTTAGCATAGTGAATCGAAGGTTGGCAGAGTGCTTTCATGTCTGTGCTGTAGGAAATAAGTACCGTTTACCTCCCGGTTCACCATCAGATCTGTAATAGCTTCATAAAAGTTTCTCTTTTTTAGTTGTTTTAGCAACAAGAGGTGTTGCGGATACGAGACGAGAGAGAAACAAGTTCGCACGTTAGATGTCATATTTACGAGGTTCATCCTTAACTGGACTACATTAGTTTCTTTGATGAAAAGATAATAGATGATTACAAGATACTATAGGGACTCCCAATATAAAATAGGAAACAGAAATCCTAGAATTGTCTAGGTTTCGGGGGCTCCGCCCCGAGCTCCCATAGGGACCCGTATGGGACTGACGACATCGTCGCCCCAATTATTCGAGCGCTGTGATGCACTAGGGGGTATGTAAGATTGATTAGTGGATTAAGATTCAAGACATTAGCAACAAGAGAGAATAATTTTCATGCTCTTTTGACATTATGAACTTATAAGCTGACTTGAGCTGCTGCTTAGTGATATAGACACTTTAGCTCACAAGAACCTTTTGGCCAGCTTCAATCATGCTAAAGTTATCATTCTTTTCTCATAAGACTCTGCATTGTTTTCACAGCAAATTCTTCATTCGTGTAGATCACAAGGCTTTATTGCAGGAAAATTTACATATAACCAACGAATGATTAATTGCCTTCTCTTTTTAGTTTCTTAATGCTTCAATTGACATTCAGAGATTTCTCTTCGACAGGAAGTTAGCGAAACGGTGGCTCCAAATGTCGAACTTGGTGGTTCCACAACTTCTCAAGTTGCTTCTCATGGAGGTGAAGCAGCGGTTACATTTAGACCAATTGAACATCCAGTTGTGCCTCTTAATCGTGATCAACCAGTTAGATGTCCACTACCAGAACCTTCAATTTTGAATGTGAGCATTCAATTCCTCATTTCACTATTACAAACAAATTCTTTCCTTTATATAGAGCACAGTTTTTGTGGATGTTTTGGCAACTTGTCAGTCATGAGTGTGTTTGTCCTTTCTTCTCATTTTTTCTTCATCAGTCTAGATTATGCAGCAAATTGTGAAAGTCATCTGTGATTGCAAACATATTCTGCATAATTTTTGTACTATTCAGAATCTGATTTCCTAGAAATTCCAGGTTTCGTCGTATATAATATTGTTTCCAGTGAATCTGTTTATCCAATGCACCTGAGTAATTTCTTTAGTTTGATTCCCTTGAAATCTCACTCTCTTAATGTATCCTCAAATTTCGTTGGTTAAGACGTGGCTTTCATTGATTGATATTCGTTACTATATATAACTGTCATTTTGTATCAATTAATACCTTGTCAGCATCAAGCATTGTTTGTTCCATAGTGACCTTGTGGCAAGAACTAGTATACTGAAAGGAAGAGTACAGTTGTTCAAGGATTCTAATCAACACATGACATGTCCAATATAATTGCTAGAGTAATATGAAATGTAAGCAAAATTGTGGATTTGTTTTCGTCGGCATCTAAACTTGCAGCAACTTCTACATCGATACCATAATTTAGCCATGCAACTTCTTAGAAGTTTTTAATTCAAAAGTGATGCTTCTCCATCAGCATCTGTAGTTGACTAGCACTAAAAATCTAGACAATCATTCTATTTAGTATAAATTTAAGTATGAATGTAAACAGTGTCATGTGGCCCTTTTCGGTTTTCAGTTTTCACCAAACAACTTATCTTGATAAAAGCTGGAACGACTCTGTAGTCCCTATCTTGTTGCAGCCCCCTCATTTATTTGCGCTTGACGATTTTTAGGGAATATCTCCTATGCATCTAATTAGTTAACATCTTCATGATTGGTTCTAGGATGGGAGAGCATGGAAGGAGAGGATGTCCTCCACAAGCTCGAATGCAAGGACTGAGTTGCCCGTTGTGAGGGAAGGCTCACAGCTCGAGTCTGATACTGGTGGAACAAAACCTCAAAGGGTAACACCCCGACGAGTTATCTTGCCCTCTGTCAGCGCCCCTGAAAATAGTATCCTCACTCTGCTAGAAGAATGTGATACAGAAAAAAATGTGAGTGACTGGTGAATTTAATCATCAACAAGTTCTCCTTTATATGCTAGATACGTTTTGTTGTAATCACTACACAGATCTTCCTGTGTGTTTCCCTTATATTTCGGCGAAAGCGTACCATAAATATGTTGTTATCAGATGGCAATGTAAAACTTAAAGCATTTGACTGTGGAATATGTAAAAGTGCAGCTCCAGTTATTAGAGGGGGTGGTTTTAGCTCTGAAGTAAATAATTGTTTCACAAAACAGACTGGATTCCCATGAAATATATATTGTATATTTATTAGAGAATCTAGCAATCCCTATGTGCATGTGAAGAAATTAATTCTCTTTGTATTTGCTGGACCTTCTGAAGTATCATTTGAGATAAGATGATGTTGATAATTTCTTGAATCTTAATTCTTCACGAAATTTATATGACATGCATTACAGTACGTAGTCTCTCGATAATTTTCGCAAACCGTTTCATTCAGAAGTTTGTATTATTTTCAACATCTCGTGACATCTACTATTTTCTTCCACGTCAAAAGGATCATCTACTAAAGGTTGTGTCGTTCTTTTTCTCTCGTTTATTTTTCTCACAACATATGAGACCAAACATTATTACAGTCGTAACTTTTGTATTTGTTGTATACATGAACATATCACATTCATATTTATAAGAACCAATTCTTGCTTGATTAATGGCTTAATAAAAATTCAGATATTATCTTCGAGGTCGTCTTATCTTCTTTTATTAGTTTTTGGATTACTAAACCATTTTTTGTAATACTAAAACCATGGTTACCTTTTTTTATTAGAGGAAAAAAATTGGTCTCATGGATATTTGAGAATATTGAAAATGTCTCCAAAAAAGCAGATATGGTTTTGTCCATGCAAAAGTATTGCGGAAAAAAATATCATATATTTTTGTATTTTTTAAAAAATTACATTTCCTTTGGACCCAATGAAAAAATTTCCTTTTGTAATTCATACTTACTTTTTTACTTTCGAGTTTTTTTTATAATGCAAAAAATATGAAAATCCTAGTGAAAAAAATTAAAATTTTCTACAAATTATATATCAATGCACTATGATTGTATTTTCAAAATGAAGAATAACATGACCACATAGGAAATGTCAAATGAATAGTGTTATTTTGTATGCTATATATAAAACCCGTTAATTGTGATCTTACATGTACATACGGTCACCACTGTTGATATAACAAATCTTGCATTAATAAAATAGGATGTCCACAAACACTGATGGGCATCATTTTCCCTCAAAATAAAACATATTGATTCATCTGAATGGATTAATCGAATTGAAAAAAAAATCACAAAATCAAAATTCGAAAGCACCATTGAAGAAAGATAAACCTTGAAGTTGTGAAAACAACCCGCAGATAATAAGAGTTAAGCATTATTTAAATATTCTTGAACAAGTACAATATTCAGAATGATGTCCTTTCATTAACTCTCATGACGGGCAAAAAGAATAACTCGCCCTTCTGAACACAAGAAAATGCTACTAGGTGGTAGATAACTGTTTAAGCTCAAAATTCGGCATAAATATTTGCCCAACTAAGGAACTCAAGAGAAAATATCTCAAAAAGTGGGCAACAATATTATGAATATAAAAGTAATCAAATGAGAGCAGATATCTGTTGGCTTATAATTGTAAAGCAAGAGATGGAAAAAAGGGAAAAAATAAATAAAAGAAGTTAGGAGGAAGGCTTAACTTCCTCGCCGGCAGCGAGCTTTCTCCTTTGCTGATGCTCGGCAACCTTGTAATCAACCACATCCCTGAACAAGTTTGGGTTTAACTCACAGCCTTGGCTTCCATAAACTGCAGCCTGGACACTGGCCATCATTTTAGCAATTTCCCTGCCGGAGAATCCTTCAGTCTTGGAGGCCGCTTCCCGAATTAAGTCATCTGAAATTCCTTTGATCACTATCTTGTGCTGCTGACGCCGAAACAGGGCAGACCATCTGGACCTGCTTTCCCCAGCTTTTGCTATGTATTTATCCAGATAAAGCTTTATTAACTTGAATCTCTCATCTTCCCCAGGCAAAGGGAATTCTAGGACTTCGTCAATGCGATCTGCAACTGCTGAATCAAGATCACCAGGACGGTTGGTGGCTAGGGCAAGGACAATGTCCTTGGATTGGTCTCCAGTGCGAAAAAGGAGAGCATTGAGCGCACTCCTTTGGGCCTCACTCATGTAAGTCTTGTTGCGTCTAAGCAATCAAGGGATATGATACAAGTTACTTCAATAGTATTTATGTCAAGAAAACAATTATATTAATGCAGAAATGTCACAGCATATAACTTGTCAAAAGAATGAGATGGAACATGCAGTTAATAATTTTAGTTTACTAGCCCATTCTGAGAAGTCAAAAATCAAAGAAAAGAACTAGTCAAATTATCTATTAAGGCTCGATGGGAACAAATTGTTAAGAGAGCAAGGCCATGCATGTAGCAAAGGCAAGGAGCAAATTATCAATTTTCATGACATTACATATTGAACGT
Source organism: Pontederia paniculata (assembly GCA_001647135.1). Taxonomy (NCBI): domain Eukaryota; kingdom Viridiplantae; phylum Streptophyta; class Magnoliopsida; order Commelinales; family Pontederiaceae; genus Pontederia; species Pontederia paniculata. The sequence continues at coordinate 17,491 of LTAE01002352.1, read as the reverse complement.
GTGGTGAGAACAATGCATACTTTCCTTTTTTCTCTAAAGATACAAGTTAAAATGGGACAAGGGAAGTTGCCGTCAGACGAGATGATTATATTTTAATTTAAACTTGGAACTAAAACACCCATGAGAACTTAGAATCCTGAGAATTCATAGAATTTTTTAGAATTAATTAACACTAGAGTTCCTGTAGTGAGAAAATGAAGTATTCAAAAAGTAAAGTCACTTACTCGCACAAGAATGCATCAGCTTCATCAATAAACAGAAGCAACCCCCTTTTGGATTTCTTGGCCCAATCAAATAGTTGGTGAATCTTGGTAACCGCTTGTGATCCCAATGGCGCAACATCACCACCAGTCATAAGAGCATAATCTAGACCCTGACAAATGAAAAATAAGAGTAAGCTTTGAAGTTCATAAAAAGAAGAAGAATGCAATATCCAGAAAGGTGCTCTCTAGAATATTGACATACAGATTTTCGAGCCAACTCCCTAGCTGCCATGGTTTTTCCTGTACCAGGAGGACCATAAAAGAGCATGTTTCGAAATGGGGCCTGATGGGTTTTAGTATTAGAAGTTGCACTCGCAAGCATTTCAACTCTTTTTTGAAGGGCAGGATTCAAAATGACATCACCAAAACCATTTCCTTTCTTGTCTGCATTGTTTCCTTTCATGATTTTATTTGAAGCTGAGCTCATGGCACGAGAGAAGAAACCAGACCAAGGATATTTGCCTCGTGATGACTCTCTAATAAGTGATGGTTGACCCAATATCCGATCAACATATCCCCAAACCACTTTAGCACCCTCTCTGTATTGAAAATGCAATTAAGCTAACCATGCCAGCAAGATTATGATATTGGAAGTATGCAACTAACTAGAAAATGTTATATTATGCAAAAATGATATAGGAGACATTATGCAAAACAATAACATGTATTGTAATCAAGATACCAAAAGTTACATCCCATATCACCTACCTTAGGATCAATGAAGTCTATCAACTTATATGAATCAACCTGTTAATGTTCTCAGATATTTTAATTTTCCATATCCACACAAAAGTATCTCTCTTTTGAACCAAATTACAACATACTAGCCACTAAATGTGTACTTTTCCTGGGAAATTGTTTGTGAAAACTTCTGGTTTTTGCAAACAAGAAACAAAAAAGTTTGCATGCTGATCCTCACCTCATAGGAATCAATGATACAAAAAAAAAAGCTTCATTAATGCTGGTAAAAGATATGAACAGATTTTTCTTTTAGACAGAATCAAAAGACTGCTATGCAACATCTCATGACAACCAAGCTCACAACTACGGGGTTAAACTGGAAACAACCAAAACACTAAAGAAATGAATGAAATTTCATCATGCAATCTACATACCCAGTCATATACATGTCAATACACATACTATGAAATTAATAATATGTCAGTTTCTGTTGTATGACAAAGGTAGAATGAAAAAAAAAAGATGGCCAAAATTTTGGCATGTTAATGTTTGTGAAAAAGAAATTAGCATATTGAGATTTTAACAAGCATTTCTTATGTGCTAAAACTCCCTTCCAAAAAGAAAGCTGCACGAAAACTAAAAGGGAAAAAAACGGAAGGCATCAAGGTTGTAGTACCTGGTCCCATAAATACCAAGAGCAAGGGCACTGACACCACCAACAGCTACAGCCAACTTGTTCTGGTCAGTAAGTATTGTATGCAGACCACCTAGCAGTATTATAGAAGGAAAAGAAAGTTAGAAGGTACAAAAAGAACACAGAACTTAATATTACTAAACAAATGATGGATGTCTAGTTAACTAGTTAGAAGAAAACAACTTTACACAAGAAAATTTGTTCTTGAGGAGGGATTGCAAAAATGCTAGATTTTCCATTTACAAGCAAACACAATTTAGAAACAAAAAGAAGAAATATATGATGCTTCCAGTTTCAATAAGAAGTCAAATTAAGAAGAAAACAACTTAAATACACAAAAAAGGTGTTATTGATGAGAGATCGTTCAAATACTATATTTTCATTCATGCCATTATATTTTGGCAGCATGCCAGCATTCATTGTTTGTTTACTATTTTAGTTAAATAGATACGAGAGAAAAAGAAGAAGCCATTTCCTGACTTGCAGCAACAGTCAAATGTTAATAACAGAATTTCATATAAAACAGATTAGTGATCAGTTACATCCACTCAACAACGGAACCACAATTGTAGATGTTTCAAGGATATTATAAAATATCAGGCAGGAACTAGAACCTCCGATATGGTCGAATGTTGTGTTAATCACAGCAATCCACTTTTCTCGCTCTGCATTAGCTCGTGTTATTAGTTCTCGTCTTTTTACATCTTCAGTTTCTTTAGCTTTTTTAATGTTTGCTTCCGCTTCTGCCATAGCCTTCTGTCTGTTAGTTTCCCGTTCTATCTCTGCCTTCTCTCTTTCTGTCTGCCTTCTCTGAGCTTGGATTCGTTCTTCAGTATCACGCCGAATTTGCTCTTGCCTAATTGATGATTCTTCTTGCAGCTTCACAAGTTCCTGATTTCTTTGTCTTTGAAGTTCATGTTCAGCCTGCCAGAGACACAAGTGTGATTGACTTCTCAGGTGCAAATGCAAAACACAAGAGCAGTCACTTAGTTTACACAAAAAAAAGACATGCCTGCATTCTCTTTCTTGCCAACTCATCTGCATATCTATCAGTTTGAGCTTTAGTCTGTGCCTTGTATTGGTTTAACTTTTGAGTCTCATCATAGATCACGCGTTGTCTGTCCTGCATGATAGTGTTATTTTACACAGAGCATAACATAATGGTGAATACAATGTAACAATGTTTCCAGAATTGCCATAACCAGCTCTCCAATGCATTTGAATAAGAAACATTGGAAAAAAAGGCATGCAATAGGGCATCGGACAAGACAAGGATGACGGAAATACTTGTAAGCAGAAGCCACAAACTAGCCAGATAGCAGGGCTGAAGGCCAGGGAGATAAAAGGATTTCGGTTTAAGCTTACAATTAAAGTGTCTGAGCAAATCAACTAAAATTCAATTATAGCCAAACAACAGAGCACTTTAGCAATCTTAAGCAACAGGATCAGAGATGTATGGCACAAGTCAACTAAATATGACTTGGATATTTAAAAACTTTAATTAAGTTCAATAACCATATAACTTTAACTAACATTGATATCAATTTAGCTCAAGATGCATCAAGAGCAGATGATAAAATGCCCAAGAAAAATGGATAAAAATGATATATGGAAAACCAGAAAATCGACAAGCTTGGAATTTAGTAGCACAAAGAACCTGTAAGAACGCGTTCTTACAGTTTCAAACTGAGCTTTCATAGCATCAAATTCGGACTTTTTCACACGCATCTCTTCCTGCCTCGTCTGTTCTAGCTTCATTAAAAGCTCAAACACCTTGCACAACCAATAACAACAGATCACCCATAAGAAACAGCAAATCAACTACACCTCTGCTTCCACCTTCGTATGCAAACATCAAAGAACCGAATTTGGCAATAAAAAAAAAAGGAGAAAGGGTTTTGCATCGGACCTTTTTGGCATCACGCGAGGCGCCGATGTCCTTCAAGGCCTTGGCGCCCCTCTCTAGGGGGTCGGGGTCGAACCCGGCGGCGGAGGTCCGAGGGTTGTTGTTCCGGACCCTCGTCTCCTCCTTCGGATCCTTCGGAGACGTCGGCGCCCCGGCGGTCGCGGGCGCCGGAGGCGGCGCAGCCGAGGTGGACGAAGATGTTGAAGAAGAGGAGGAGGTGAAAGGGGGGAGACTGAATGGTCCGTCTGCATAGACGGGCTCCGCTCGGAGGACGGAGACGGCCGCAACGCCGGCCACAGCTGCAGCCTTCAACGCGGCCATGGATTTGCTTCGAGCAGAAGAGAGTTAACCAGAAGAAGAAGAAGGGAGAGGTTTTGGAGGAAGGGTTTGGTTTATACTTAAAATAAAAATAGGGGTTTAAGTGGAGTGGTAGAAATTATCTCAGCCGTTAAATGTTTGATGGACGGTGGTTAGCGGTCAGAGGAGCTTCTACTCGCATTAAGACACCTTATTTGCATATGAATTATAAGAAATTTAAATGAGGGGGAAGAAAATTTGGACCCTCCCCCAAACTAATTTAAAATTATATTAAAATTGAAATAGATTATATTTTTAAACTATTTTACCTTTCGTCTTATTTAAATTTATTTTTTTTTAATTTTTACATAGTAAGATAAAATTATCTTTCTAAATAATTATATTTACTCTCTTCATCCTTCTATTCAACTAAAACTTAAAATTCTTAATACTTCCCCCACCCTTTTCCACCCATTTTGGACGGTTAAGCATGTTATGTTACTTCAAGTCCTGCCATAAAGCTTGTTTCAGAAGCTTATGATACTATGTTGTATACTGATTTCTTCATGTCAGTTGGAAGTTTCATATTGTAAGTTGTTCAATACTTTTATTTTGATGTTTTTTTTTTTTGTTCTCACAAACTTTTTCTATGTTATAGTCTGCGGACTGATACGTGTGTTTGTGCTATCTTGCACAACCCTGTTAACTGTTTTTCAGATGCAAATATCGGTGAGTTCATTTCTCTCTCGTGATCTTTTGAAATGTTTGACAGATTAAAGGTGCGTTTGGAGACACCAAAATCAAGTGCTTTGGGCCGCAGCAAAATATATTGACTTTTTGAACTTTTTTAAAGAGAAGCCATAGCATGCTTTGAAAAAAAGCACATGAATGTGCTGTGAACAAAAGCCACCCAAAACGTAGCCTAATAGTCTTCTTAGAACAGATATAATGTGGCTTTACTATGTACTCCAGGCATTTAATTCTGGAAATCTAATTCAATTTCAAGAACTATGGCGTATGTATAATATACACACACTAAAATGAAGGATGGATGTAAGAGGACAACGTGATAAACAGATCCAAAAAAAAGAGGTACCATAATTGGTCTATTAATTAAAAGAAGAAAAATATTACATCCTTCTAACCTAATTCTTTTAATACTCATATGTTTAAAATACATCAAAAAGTTAATATATTTATTGTGTGTCAAGAGTTTGAAGGACTTTTGTATGGGTTAGGAGGATATAGGTTGTGTTTGATAAATAAAAAAATAAAGTTTAGATTAGTTTTTAGAGGTTTAACTTGGTCAAATCGTTATTATTTTGATAATAAAGTATTTAGTAAATTATTTTATATGTTAGGGGTTAGTAGTTGAGTGGCAGGCTATTTTCGTTAATATTTAGTGGATAAAAAATAGAGGTTAAATTTTTATACACAATTTATCCTTCTTTTTTTTATTATAACTTTTATTAGCATTCTAACTATGTATATAATTATAGCTACTAATTAAATTTTACATATTATTGACATTAGTACGTATATATTTTAATTTGATTTTTTATTTATGTTGTATATTTAGTTAAAAAGATTATTTCAAATTAATTATTATAAATCACATAAAAAGTTTTTAGAAAGTACATAAGATTATAAATTAAATTATTTGTCATATTAATTTATTAAGGGTCTATTTGGTTCAAGAGTCATCAAGGGGAAGGGAAGGAAGAGAAACTAGGGGAAGAAATGGAAGAGAATTAAGGTGAAACAATCAATTTTATTTGGATGACATAACTAAAGAAAAAAAATGGAATTATAATTTTTGTTGGATAAATATATTTTAATGCATGTGTTTATATATTTTAATTATATATGGGTAAAATTAGAAGTGTAGTTTAAACTTTTCTTTCCTCTCTTTTACACTCTAATTTGAAGTTGAAAAAAAGATGAACTGAAATGAAGGTAAATGGAGCATTCCCTTTCATTAAAAAGACAATCAAATGAGGTTAACTAATTAACCTCATTTTCCTTCCCCTTATTTATCCTCTTTTTACCTCAAGTCTGTTTATGTCATCTTATAGTTATAAATTAATTTCACCTACATTTATCAAACATCTTTTTATTATCATATTAATATATCGCTAAATATTTTTTTGTTCGTTCTTAAATCGTTATCTGCATATTAATTTGTTATTGATGTCAAACACAAACATAACAATATAATAAGGAGATTTTTCTTGTGTAGACGTGGAATCTCAAACTATAAAAAATAAGAAGAAATATTTGGATTAGATTAAAATAAGACAAAAAGAATGTGCAGTGAGGACGACACCCGCAAAATCCGATGGATGGTGTATGATTGAATGACGAGGAGAGGATGAAACTTTTAAAAAAATAAGAAAATTGAATCTCTCTAAATTTCTTAATATTAATAATAAATTGATGAAGTTAGAAAAAGAATTAAATAAATTTATTCTTCAACTTAATTATTATTAATCATTTATTTTTATTTTAATAAAATAAAATCATCTTTTTAAAATATAATTCTTTATTTTATATTCTATTTTAATTCAAATATAATTCTTTATTTTATATTCTCTTTATTTTATCTTTGTCTTTCTGCCCCTGCAAAGATTTTTTTTCTTCGATCGACAACAAAACAAGGAGGGAGACAATGAACGATGTGTCGCCGCCGCCTACTACGTGTCGACGGGTTGATGAGCTTGAAGTAGGGGAAGAGGAGGTAGATCTTTCTGGTCGCCCTTTGCGGCGTTCTGTCGTGGAAGCGATGTTGCTGCACCGCCATGGCTTGATATCTCTCAACCTTTACAACAATATTTTAGAGGCACTCCTTCCTCTCCTCTCCTCTCCTTCATTGCTCCATCTTTTCTTTTTTTGCAATAAAAAATTGTGTCCTTACTTTTTTTTCCCTGAAATTCACAATTTTTGGTTAATCTTTCTTGTTATCAATCTCTTATTAAAAATAAATATATAATGTAATATCTCATATAATATAACCTAAAACTATATAACAATATCAATACAAAAATATTGGAAATATTTCTGCAAACAACCTTGTTTCACTTCCTGATTCCATCAGGCAGCTTTGTAACCTCAATATTCTCGACGTGTCCTGCAAGCTCAAGTCGCTACCAGACAGCATTCTGAACTGGAAGCTCATGTCGGAATCATGTTGTTGTCACTGCGGGTTCTAGATGTCCACTTCAATGAAATCAGACAGATCCCCGACTCTTTGTTCACTAACCATCTTCCTCTTCAAGTTTTAAATTTAAGGAACAACTTGTTCCTAAGCAATAATGAAAATCAATAAGTTGAAGAGAATGATTAATTGTGATGAGAATAGTCCAACAACAACAACGATTGGATCATTATCGTGACATTTCACCTGCAACTGCACAAGCATCAGCAATAACTCTCTCATGGATGAAGAATTGGACTTTCTTTTCATTCTCTTTTAGTTTGTTAAGTTTCTGATGATAGATTAATGTTGAACATTTGTTCGTTGAACTCGGCCCTCTTACATAAATCTCTTTAGCACAAACATATTTATTATTAATTAATGTTGTCCTATTTTAGTAGTGTTCTTTTGTATGGATGCATATGAATAGTCTGCTCCTAGTGATTTCCGCTCACAATCTCTCTCTCTCTCTCTGAATCCCTGTTGTCGCCGTTGCCAAGAGGTTACCTCCCACTTCTGGTATATTTTATAATTTGTATGGTGTTTCTAATTTACTTACAAGTTTGATTATTCATTAATGTTGTTACCAAAGGGTGGATTTCCTGTTTCACTTGAAAAATATTACTCTTTATACTTATGTAGTTCTTCATTTACTTCATTTTCCACTCTACTCTTTGCATCCCATTTTCCTTGTTTTTTTTTCGTTTAACTTTCTTGTTTTTCTATACGAATAATAAATTTACAAGTGCAGAAACTTTCGAAAAATCTCTAGTGGTCAGAAAGAAAACAAAATTATTGATTATGAAATAAATCATTAAAATACCATTTTTTTCTCCTTTTATCATTAAAATTAACATTTTTGGTTGGAATGGTTTTAGAGTTTTGGTGGCGTTGACTTTCATCTTCACTACACTACTGCTCTACATAATGTGTTGTCTTTATTGTCGAGTTGTCATTCTAGTGGTGGCAGCGACACCATTTGATCCTATGGCTACTTGATATTCTTTTTTTGAGATTAATGTGACAAGTTTTTTACTTTTTAAAATAAAGATTTTAATAGTTTTTTGTTTGTTTTTTTTGTTTGTTTTTTTGTTTGTTTTTTGTTTGTTTTTTGTTCTTTAATAAATGCTTTTATCCTTATAAGATAAAAAAAATGAAAGGTAAAGTCGTCCAAGAAAGTTAACCCCTCTTAATTCCACCAATTTGGTGGAATTGACTTTAGGGGATTTGAAAGGTCTCAAACCCCTTTATTTTTTAAAAAAAAACTCTACCAAAACATGGGATGAACTATTTTTTCATATTGGATTAGATTAGGAGTTTTAGTGGCAGCAATTTCATATTGGCTATAGTTGTGCTTTGTAGAATATATTACCTTTACTACCTAATCTTTGGGCAATGGTGTCATTGCCTCCAAAAAGTTGAGATGACATTGATGCAGGTAACAACACTTTAGCAAGGAGAGCCTCTTGGCAAGTTTGTAGCAGTGCCTCTATCGTAGTAGGCAATTCTAGACCATCTACAAAAGCAGTTCCAACATCACTAGTTTGTCTTTGGTATCTTAGTAGCATGGATGTGTCCATTGGCATAGTGATTGCATGTGACCACAAACTCCACCCACAACCCCAATGCCATAATATTAGATTATGTTAGTTGGTGAATCCCCTCTTTGTGATACAGGGCATATGATATTTGGATTGAGCCTAATATTGATAAGTACTTTCTATTTATGTTGTCATATTATATAAATTTTGAACACAACAAAATATTGAAATAAGATCGAACAAGTCAAGTCTTGATAGATAGGGTCAAAATCGATAGGCTGATTCTTATTTAGTACAATAATTCTTCTCTTAAAAAATTGAAGTATGTTTCGCTTCTTGTGGTAGGTTGTACTAAGCTTAAAAATAATTTGTTTTATAGTTAAAAAGCGATAAATTTTGTTTCAAAAACATTTTTTGAAACAAATATTTTTTTAAAAACATTTATTTTATAGTTAAAAAACATTTCTTTTTAAATTTTGATCTACATATGTCTTTATTTAAGAATGGATTTGATTATTATGCATATATATATATATATATATGTGTGTACATAAATGTGTTCTCTTTAGAAAGCGCTATATCATGACAACATAAATCAAAATTCACCATTAAATTTTAGTACGATAATAAATTTACAAGTGCAGAAATTTTCAAAAAATCCCTAGTGGTCTGAAAGAAGACAAAAAAATTATTCATTATGAAATAAATCAATACAATACTATTTTTTTCTCCTTTTATCATTAAAATTAACAATTCTTTAGGTTGGATTGGCTTCGGAGTTTTGGTGGCATTGACTTTCATCTTCACTACACTTGTGCTCTGCAGAATGTATTGTCTTTATTATCGATTCATCGTTCCAACGGTGGCAGTGACGTCATTGGATCCTATGATTGAAAATTTGAGATTCTCTTTTCGAGATAAATGTCACTAGCTTTTTCCTTTTTAAAATAAAAATTTTAGTAGTTTTTTTTTGTTTTTCTTGTTTGTTTTTCTTGTTTGTTTTTCTTGTTCTTTTAATTTATTTCTTTTTTCATGCTTGTGACTCTACAACATGCACTTACATTATGTTTGGACTGAGGGGACATGAGAGAAAGAAGAAACAAAGATGGAAAGGAAATGAATGGAACATGTTATGAATTTTTTACTTGAATATAAATGAAGAGTATTGTAAAAGAATGATTTTTTAATAAATGCTTTATCCTTCTAAGATAAAAAATGAATGGTCAATGACAATTAAAATGAAAGGTAAAATTGTCCAAAAAAGTTAACCCCTCTTAATTGTAACTTCATATTGGTTACAATTGTGTTTTGCAGAATGTGTTGACTTTACTACCGAACCTTTGGGCGGTGGTGTCATTGTCTCCAAAAAGTTGAGATGACACTAATGCAGTAGCAAGGAAAGCCTCTAGCGTAGGTATTGCACTGCCTCCGTCGCAAGCAATTCTAGCACCACCTAAAAAGAAAGTTCCAACAACACTCGTTTGCCTTTGGTATCTTAATAGCATGGATGTGTCCATTGTCATAGTGATTGCATGTGACCGCAAAATTTACCCTCACCCCCAATACCATAATATTTGGTAATAGATTGTGTTAGTTGGTGAATGTCCTCTTTGTGATCCAGGGCATATGATATTTGGACTGAGCCTAATACTGATAATAATTTTCTATTTATGTTGTCATATTATGTAAATTTTGAACACAACACAATATTGAAATAGGATCACACAAGTTAAGTCTTGATAGATAGGGTCGAAATTGATAGGCTGATTCTTATCTAGTACAATAATTCTTCTCTTAAAAAATTGATGTATGTTTCACTCCTTGTGGTAGGTTTCACTAAGCTTAAAAATAATTTGTTTTATAGTTAAAAAGCGATAAATTTTGTTTCAAAAATATTTTTTTTAAATATTGATCTACATATGTCTTTATTTAAGGATGGATTTGATTATTACGCATTCTTTTCTTTCATGTGTATATACATACATTTGTGTGTGTGTGTGTGTGTGTGTATGTATATATGTATACATAAATGTGTTCTCTTTATAAGGCTCTATATCATGACAAAATAAATCAAAATTCATCATTAAATTTTAGTCCGATAATAAATTTACAAATGCAGAAACTTTCAAAAAAATCCCAATGATCAAAAAGAAGACAAAAAATCATTCATTGTGAAATAAATCATTAAAATATCATTTCTTTCTCCTTTTATTTTTTATCAGCACTTTATAGATTTCAAGATCTAACAAATGAGTATAACTAATATTTATTAAGATGTATCATGCATGAATAAGAGTAGTCGAAATAGAAAAATATATACAAAATTTGGACATGATTCGGGTTTCGGCAAATGGTTCTCTCTTTATCTCTCTCTCTCTCTCTATTTTAGGTTGTGACTCGAGTTGTAATAGCTTCAACCATGATCACCATTGCTTGGCCTCAAACCCAAACCCCAACTCTGATCCACACGCCGGAGACTAGCCCGCTAGAAGCTCCGGTCGAAGCTCCTGGACATTCCATTTCCAACACCTACCACTCCACACCTACTGCTTCGAGAAGTTGTGCTGATCTGCCTAATGCTCCCTCGCTTATCACCGCAACCACAGGGAGGGTCTACAACTTCTCCAAGACTCACTTGCTTCACCCCTCAGTTTTGCCAGTGAAGCAGGGTGACAACGTCATGGTCCTCCTATAGAACTACCTTGAGTTTTGTGTTCACCTTTTGTGTGTGTCCATGCTTGGAGTGATGACTGCCGCTACAAACCCGTTCTGCAACCTAGCAAAGATACACAAAGTTCAAGGTCTCCGTGCGAAGTTGATCATCACGCAGTCCACCGACTCGACGAGCTCATCAGCGATATATCTTCGTAGGTCGACAACGGCCTCGTCGTGATCACTACGGACGAGGCCCCCGCAGATTGTTCAAGCTTCTCCGACCCACTAGAGGCAAACGAGGCGGCAATGATGGTCCTTGCATCGAACGACCCAGTGGCACTCCCCTTCTTGTCGGGGACGACAAGACTGCCAAAGGCATAGCATTGATGTACAAGAGCTTGATATCGAGCATGACCCAATAGGTGGCGAGAGCTTGAACTTGGATGACTCCGCCCTCTGCGTCCTTCCCTTGTTCCACATATTCACATTGAACTTTATCCTACTCTATGCCCTGAGGGTTGGGGCAGCTACGATGTCGACGCCCAAGTTCGAGATCGTGATGATACTAGAGGCGATACGGAGGCACCGGGAGACGATGGTCGTCGTGGTGCCTCCGCTTGTGCTGTCGAAGAGCTCGGTGGTGGAGAGCTATGACTTGAGCTCTATTAGGAGCATCTCTCACTAACGACATCATTGGGGAAGGAGCTGATGGAGGCCCTTCGTAGTAGAGTCCTCCAAGCCGTGTTCAGTCAGGTCATCGTATGCGTCATGATCTATTTTCTTTTTCCACTAACAATTTTATTATTTCCTACTCTATTTTCATCACGTGATATACGTTCAAACTCATTTTCTTAATAATAATAATAATGATTTTGTGGTAAGTGAAACATGTGGACAATGGTAGGTTTTGCCCAATCCTATTAAAATATACCATATAGTTTCATAAGGTTTTGTAATTTTACTTTACCAAACAATTGATTATTTAGTCTCCATACTTATAACAAAAATTCTAGATACTTTAAGAACTTGAATCAACATCGAAGACATCTTTGCCAACAAAAATATCATTGGATGAACTTATGTACTCTTTTATTTTCAGTCTTTCCTTTTCTTATGTTAGGTCATAGGCCTCCTTTTGTAATCGAAAAAAAAAGAAACATCACTAGATCCTCCAACATTCAAATTTCACATGTCCACCCTGGATTCCAATTAACTTTGTATCACCATTAGAAAACTTCATAGATCACCACATTTTGAACTGATCAGTCTACATTTAAGGGCGAAGAAGCTTGTTTATTAAAGTCTTATTTGGTTTGAGGAATTAAGAAGGGTGGGTGGGGTTAACAAGTATGCCCTTGTTTGGTTATGATTTTTAATTGAAAGTAAAAAGTGATGAGCTCCTTCAAACAACTTGAAAATCATTCTACCGAATTGGTGGAATTGGGAAGGGTTCAAATTTATTTTACCATTCTACCCATTTGGACATTATCAAAGGTGAAAATAAAGAGGTTAAAATTGTCTTTTAACACAAAATTATACTTTCCCATCCTTTGTTTTTTAGTCATGTCTATTCAAACTTAGTNTCTACCCATTTGGACATTATCAAAGGTGAAAATAAAGAGGTTAAAATTGTCTTTTAACACAAAATTATACTTTCCCATCCTTTGTTTTTTAGTCATGTCTATTCAAACTTAGTGTTTATTATTCAATCCAGCCCCTTTCTCTCTTCATCGTTCTTCCCTGCCCCTTCTTCACTTTTATCCAAACAAAACCTAAGGGAAAAATATGATAATGCAGAACATTATTTATTTGTCAACTTTCCTAGCTAATTTATCAACATTTTGTGCTAACTGATCAAATGCAATATTCACAAAAGATTTCTCCTATTTCCGACATCTAATATAATCAAATAGTGGTATATCACTTTAAAAGATAAGTTTTTATGAAGGATTGTGATAAAATAAAACCCAAGGCATCAAGTCATCAACATCAGTCATAATTATAGGGATAAGAACAACATAAAACTACCAAAAAAAAACCACAAAACATAAAGCAACCGTTAAAAAGCATCACAGATTGCAGGCTTTCATAATTGGGCTAATAGAGGCCCATTTAACTATTTAGCCTTATTAAATAAAAAGATTTCTTTTTTCCTCTCTCTTTCTCCTCCCTCACGAAAAGACCAAGGTAGTATTTGTTTATAGCAAAATATTATGTATTCTCGAAAACTTTAATATACACATTTGAGAAAAAAAAAGTTTCCTTTATTGAGGGAGGAGTTTTTATATCTAAGACATTATCTCACATATTATGTGTCGAATAAATAATTAAGATATATTTTAACCTACTGATTGATGACAAAATATTGGTAAGCAAATTGATTTCTCAAAAAACATTTTCTTCGACCATTATTTACTTGTAAAATTTATCGTTTTCTTTAGTTTTTTGTTTGTGAAGCAAGATACTTAACTTATTTATTCAGTGTTTTCCTCTTTATAATAACTTGGTGTAATTTAATTAGATAGGAGAGCAAATTACGTATAGTGGGTTAACCCACTTGGGACAGCTTCACGTCAATAACTAACGTGTTAAATTGTCGCCCTACAATACATATAAGAAAAATGTATACACCAATATAACTATTGATAATGTCTTGAATCTTAATTTAATGAAAACTCATATGACTCCCGTGCATTACAGCCGTCGAATATTTGGGGTGGCGAAGTCGTCCGTTATAGGGATCTTGATGCTCGGTCAACGAGCCTGAGGGAGTCCAAGGGGATCTCCTGGATCTCCTGCGAGGTCTCGACGCCGAAGCTCCCAAAACTTAGATAACCTTATGGCTTATATTTTCTATTTTGTATTAAGAGTCCATATATAAATTCTCTAGGATTTGAATTATTATATATCTTGTATCATCTGCTATTTTTCCACATTAAAAAATAACTTTAGTCGTCGCCCGAGAATGTAGCCCAATTAAAAATGAACATCGTAAATTTGTGTGTCTTCTCTGTATTGATTTTCCTCTCTCGTTTATTTTTCATAACAATAACATTTCTTCGATCAATCACATCCTCGAAAATAAGAAAAAAAAAAACTCTCGCAATGTTTTTTTTTACTATCTGAACTAATCACATCCAACTATCAATTCCGTTGCATAAAAATATTGGAACATAATGGAGAAAAGAAACCATGCAGAGTCCAACATTACCAGAAAGTTTAAACAACAACCTTTTAAATTAATCAAAGAGGATTATTATATCCTTCTAAGTTTAAGAGGAGATAGCCTCCTAAAATGGTATGGAATATAGATTTATAAATCTTTTATATATAAATAAGAGCGGTAGGAGAATTTTTAAACTAAAGTTTAAGGAGCATATATCATGCAAATAACATTTTTAGTTTTTCAAAGTTCATACAATAACATTATTTTAATTATCATATATTTTTCTAAGTTTTATTTTATCTTTAATATGTCAAATGGCATTTTCGCTCCTCTTGCTTGTGCATGGAATAAAAAAGATTTTGCAATACATACATACATATATATATATATATATATATA